>JAHIAM010003970.1:0-49805 GCA_021605205.1 Aegilops longissima | reverse complement strand
AGCCTAACTATATGATTTTGTAGGGATGAACTTTCTTTGGCCATGTTATTTTGAGATGACATAATTATTTTGATTTGTATGCTTGAAGTATTATTATTTTATGTCAATATGAACTTTTGTCTTGAATCTTTCGGATCTGAACATTCATATCACAATTAAGAAGATTTACATTGAAATTATGCCAAAGTATCACTCCGGTCAAAAGTTCTCTTTTATCATTTACCTACTCGGGGGCGGGGAATTAAGCTTGGGGATGCGTCGTCTCCAACGTATCTATAATTTTTGATTGCTCCATGCTACTTTATCTATTGTTTTGGACTATAATGGGCTTTATTTTCCACTTTTATATTATTTTGGAACTAACCTATTAACGGAGGCCAGCCCGTGCTGTTTTTTGCCTATTTGGTGTTTGAAAAGCGGAATATCAAGCGGTCCAAGCGGAATGAAACCGGGAGCGTGATCTTCTCACGAGCGTGATCCGAGACTTGGACCCTACTCCAAGGAGTGCAGAGGTGGTCACGAGGGTGCGCGCCCCTCCCTGGCCCCGCCTCGTGGACCCCGGCCTCCACACGTACTCCTTCCTCCTATTTATACCTCGTACCCCCAACAGATCGGGAAGGGCCAAAAATCTAATTCCACCGCGTACCTTCTGTATCCATGAGATCCCATCTTGGGGCCTGTTAGGAGCTCCGGGAGGGCATCCACCACGGAGGCTTCTACATCAACACCATAGCCCCTCCGATGAAGTGTGAGTAGTTTACTTAGACCTTGGGTCCATAGTTAGTAGCTAGATGGCTTCTTCTCTCTTTTTGGATCTCAATACAATGTTCTCCCCCTCTCTCGTGGAGATCTTTTCGATGTAATCTTCTTTTTGCGGTGTGTTTGTTGAGACCGATGAATTGTGGGTTTATGATCCAGCTTATCTATGGAAAATATTTGATTCTTCCTGAATTCTTTTATGTATGATTAAGTTATCTTTGCAAGTCTCTTGAATTATCCGTTTGGTTTGGCCAACTAGATTGGTAGTTCTTGCAATGGGAGAAGTGCTTAGCTTTGGGTTCAATCTTGCGGTGTCCTCACCTAGTGCGAAGGGGATGCAAACACGTATTGTATTGTTGCCATCGAGGATAACAAGATGGGGTATTTATCATATTGCATGAATTTATTCCTCTACATCATGTCATCTTGCTTAAGGCGTTACTTTTTTAACTTAATACTCTAGATGCATCTTGGATAGCGGTCGATGAGTGGAGTAATAGTAGTAGATCGATCGTTTGGTCTACTTGTCACGGACGTGATGCCTATATACATGATCATTGCTGGATAACCTCATAACTATGCTCAATTCATCAATTGCTCAACGTAATTTGTTCACCAAGTAGAATATCTATGCTCTTGAGAGAAGCCACTAGTGAAACCTATGGCCCGGGTCTATTCTCATCATATTAATCTCCATCACTTTATTTACTTGCTTTGCTTTTACTTTTCACTTTGCTTCTTTATACCAAAATACCAAAAATATTATCTCTATCGATCTCACTCCGTAAGTGACCGTGAAGGGATTGACAACCCCTAATCGCGTTGGTTGCGAGTAGCTATCGTTTTGTGCGGTCGGGGACTTCGCGTAGCCTCCTCTTGGATTGATACCTTGGATCTCAAAAGCGGAGGAAATACTTCGCTACTTTGCTGCATCATCCTCTCCTCTTGGGGAAATCCAAGCGATGCTCAAGAGGTAACCCTCCTCTCTTCCACCAAGGCCCACTAAGGCCCATTAAGTCCCTGGGGTTCGGTAACCTCCGGTACTCGGTAAAATCCTATTTCGGAACACTTCCGATATCAAACATAGGCTTCCAATATATCAATCTTCATGTCTCGACCATTTCGAGACTCCTCGTCATGTCCGTGATCACATGGGACTCGAACAACCGGTACATCAAAACATATAAACTCATAATATAATTGTCGCCGAAAGCGTTAAGCGTCCGGACCCTACGGGTTCGAGAACTATTAGACATGACCGAGAACATCTCCGGTCAATAGCCAATAGTGGAACCTGGATGCTATATTGGATCCCACATATTCTCGAAGATCTTTATCGGTCGACCGCATAACAACATCGTTGTTCCCTTTGTCATTGGTATGTTACTTGCGAGATTCGATCGTCGGTATCTCAATACCTAGTTCATCTGTTACCGACAAGTCTCTTTACTTGTTCCGTAAGACATCATCCTAATAACTCATTAGTTGCAATGCTGAAGCTTAAGTGATGTGCATTACCGAGAGGGCCGAGATACATCTCCGACAATCGGATGACAAATCCTAATCTCGAAATCGCCAACCCAACAAGTACCTTTGGAGACACATGTAGAGCACCTTTATAATCACCGATTCGTTGTGACGTTTGGTAGCACACAAAGTGTTCCTCGATAAGCAGGGGTTGCATAATCTCATAGTCATAGGAACATGTATAAGTCATGAAGAAAGCAATAGCAACATACTAAGCGATCGGGTGCTAAGCTAACGAAATGGGTCATGTTAATCACATCATTCTCTAATGATGTGATCCGTTAATCAAATGACAACTCATGTCTATGGCTAGGAAACATAACCATATTTGATCACGAGCTAGTCAAGTAGAGGCATACTAGTGACACTCTGTTTGTCTATGTATTCACACATGTATCATGTTTCGGTTAATACAATTCTAGCATGAATAATAAACATTTATCATGATCTAAGGAAATAAATAATAACTTTATTATTGCCTCTAGGGCATATTTCCTTGATCTCCCACTTGCACTAAGTCAATAATCTAGATTACCTGTAATGATTCTAACACCCATGGAGCCTTGGTGTTGATCATGTTTTGCTCGTGGAAGAGGCTTAGTCAGTGCCGCAACATTCGATCCGTATGTATCTTCATATTTCTATGTCTCCCTGGACTAAATCCGGATGGATTTAAGGCGTCTCTTGATGTGCTTGGTTCTCTTGTGAAATCTGGATTCCTTCGCCAAGGCAATTGCACCGATATTGTCACAAAAGATTTTCATTGGCCCGATGCACTAGGTATGACACCTAGATGGGATATGAACTCCTTCATCCGACTCCTTCATTTGCTCTTCGAAGCAGCTATGTACTCCGCTTCACGTCGATCCTGCCACGGGCTTTGTTTAGAACTGCACCAATGGACTCCACCGTTCAATGTAAACACGTATCGGTTTGCGATATAGAATGTCGGATCGGTGTCAAAGCTTGCATCAACGTAACCATTTCGATGAGCTCTTTGTCACCTCCATAAGCGAAAACATATTCTTAGTCCTTTTCGGTATTTCGGGATGTTCTTGACCGCTGTCCGTGATCCAATCCTGGATTACTTTGGTACCTCCTGCTAAACTTATAGCAAGGCACACATCAGGTTGGTACACAACATTGCATACATGATAGAGCCTATGGTGAGCATAGGAACATCTTTCATTTTCTCTCTATCTTCTGCGGTTGGTGGTATTGAGTCTTACTCAACTTCACACCTTGCAACAGCAAAGAACCCTTTCTTTGCTTGATCCATTTTGAACTTCTTCAAAACTTTGTCAAGGTATGTGCTTTGTGAAAGTCCAATTAAGTGTCTTGATCTATCTCTATAGATCTTAATGCCCAATATGTAAGCAGCTTCAAGGTCTTTCATTGAAAACTCTTATTCAAGTATCCCTTTATGCTATCCAGAAATTCTATATCATTTCCAATCAGTTATAGTCATCCACATATAATATCGAAATGCTATAGAGCTCCCTCACTTTCTTGTAAACAGGCTTCTCCAAAGTCATCAAAACCAAATGCTTTGATCACACTATCAAATCGTTTATTCCAACTCGAGAGGCACCATCCATAAATGGATCGCTGGAACTTGGGCCTTTGTTAGCTCCTTTGGGATCGCGAAACCTTCGGTTGCATCATATACAACTCTTCTTCCAATCCATTCAGGTGCAGTTTGACATCCATCCCATATTTCATAATCATAAAATCGGCAACTATCATGACTCTAATATCACCATCTTCATATCTCAAAACAATTATCAAGCATCAAACTTTTCTTAGTATTCAACGACTCAAAAGAAAGTTTTACAAATCATTTATGCTTAGCATATTAGAATTATTCAAACAAATTACCATGCTATTTAAGACTCTCAAAATAATCTAAGTGAAGCATGAGAGATCAATAGTTTCTATAAAACAAATCCACCACCGTGTTTCTAAAAGATATAAGTGAAGCACTAGAGCAAAACTATATAGCTCAAAAGATATAAGCGAGCATATAGAATATTCTAACAAATTCCAAATCATGTATCTCTCTCTCAAAAGGTGTGTACAGCAAGGATGATTGTGGTAAACTAAAAAGCAAAGACTCAAATCATACAAGACGCCTGCAAGCAAAAGACATATCATGTGGTGAATAAAATATAGCTCCAAGTAAAGTTACCGATGGAAGTAGACGAAGAGAGGGATTCCTCCGGGCATCCCCAAGCTTTGGCTTTTTGGTGTCCTTAGATTATATTGGGGGTGCCATGGGAATCCCCAAGCTTAGGCTCTTGCCACTCCTTGTTCCATAATCCATAAAAATCTTTCACCCAAAACTTGAAAACTTCACAACACAAAACTCAGCAGAAATCTCGTGAGCTCTGCTAGCTTAAAGGAAACAAAAGACCACTTCAAGGTACTGTAATGAAATCATTATTTATTTATATTGGTGTTAAACCTACTGTATTCCAACTTCTCTATGGTTCATAAACTATTTTACTAGCCATAGATTCATCAAAATAAGCAAACAACACACTAAAAACAGAATCTGTCAAAAACAGAACAGTCTGTGTAGTAATCAGTAATTAACGCAAACTTATAGAACTCCAAAAAATCATCCAACATAGGAAGACCTAGAAAATTTTTTATTGATCAGAAGCAATTGGAATCAGTATTTTATCACGTTCTGGTGATTTTTAACAATTGTTTTCGTGAACAGAAAGTTTCTGGAAATTACAGCAAGATCAAATAACTATCATCCAAGAAGATCCTATAGGTTTAACTTGGCACAAACACTAATTAAACATAAAACACATCTAACCAGAGGCTAGATCAAAGATTTATTCCTAAATAGAAGCAAAACAAAAAAACTAAAAATAAAATTGGGTTGCTTCCCAAAAAGCGCTATCGCTTAACGCCCTAGCTAGGCGCATAAGCAAGGATAGATCTAGGTATTGCCATCTTTGGTAGGCAATCCATAAGTGGCTCTCATGATAGATTCCTATGGTAATTTTATTTTCTTCCTAGGAAGTGTTCCATGCCTTTCTTTAATGGAAATTGGAATCTAATATTCCCTTCCTTCATATCAATAATTGCACCAATCGCTCTAAGGAAAGGTCTACCAAGAATAATAGGACATGAAGGATTGCAATCTATATCAAGAACGATAAAATCTACGGGCACATAGTTCCTATTTGCAACAATAAGAACATAATTAATTCTTCCCATAGGTTTCTTAATAGTGGAACTGCATAATTGCAAATTTAGAAAGCAATCATCAAAATCACGGAAATCTAGCAAATCGCACAAAGTTTTGGGAATAGTGGAAACACTAGCACCCAAATCACATAAAACATAAAACTCATGATCTTTAATCTTAATTTTAATAGTTGGTTCTCACTCATCATAAAGTTTTCTAGGGATAGAAACTTCCAACTCAAGTTTTTCTTCACAAGATTGCATCAAGGCATCAACGATATGTTTAGTAAACGCTTTATTTTGACTATAAGCATGAGGAGAATTTAGCACAGATTGTAACAAGGAAATACAATCAATCAAAGAGCAACTTTCATAATTAAATTCCTTGAAACTAAAAAACAGTGGGCTTAGCAACATCTAGGGTTTTGATTTCTTCAATCCCACTTTTATCAATTTTAGCATAAAAAAACTCCGAATTTTTGGAACACCTTCTAGGTAAAGGTGGATCATATTCAGTCCCATCATTATCAAGATTCATATTGCAAAACAAAGATTTGATAGGGGACACATCAATAACTTTTAGATCTTCATCTTTATTTTCATAGGGATTAGAAGAACACGCTTTAATAAAGGCATCTTTTTGTAGCACGCATCCATGTGGTTTTTTCCTTGCACTCATCAATGGAAATTCTCATGGCTTTGAGAGACTCATTGATATCATGCTTAGGAGGAATAGATCTAAGCTTTAAAGAATCAACATCAAGAGAAATTCTATCAACGCTCCTAGCCAATTCATCAACTTTAAGCAATTTCTCTTCAAGCAAAGCATTAAAATTCTTTTGCTAATTTATAAAATCTTTAACACTAGTCTCAAATTCAGGGGCATCTTATTAAAATTTCCATAAGAGTTGTTGTAGGGATTTCCATAATTATTAGAGGGATTACTAGGATAAGGCCTAGGATTAAAGTTTCCTCTATCTCGCGTTGTTGCCAAAATTATTCCTACCAACAAAATTCACATCCATAGATTCATTGTTATTCTCAATCAAAGTAGACAAAGGCATATCATTAGGATTAGAAGAAACACTCTTAGTAGCAAATAATTTTATAAGTTCATCCATCTTTCCACTCAAAACATTAATTTCTTCTATCGCATGCACTTTTTTATTAGTAGATCTTCAGATGTGCCATTGAGAATAATTAACCATAATATTATCTAGGAGTTTGGTAGCTTCTCCAAAAGTGATTTCCATAAAAGTGCCTCCCTTGACGAATCTAAAAGATTTCAGAAGCAAAATTCAATCCGGCATAATTTTTTGTATAATCATCCACAAATTCAAACCATGAGTAGAGGGCAATTCATTATCATTAATTTCATCCTCTCCCAAGCTTGTGCAACATGTTCATGATCAAGTTGCTTAAAATTCATAATATCGCTTTCTAAGAGAGATGATCTTAGCGGGAGAAAAATACTTAGAGATAAAAGCATCTTTGCACTTGTTCCAAGAATCAATACTATTTTGAAGCAAAGACTAAAACCAAGCTTTAGCACGATCTCTAAGTAAAAAGGAAATAACTTCAATTTAACAATATCATTATCAACATCTTTCTTCTATTGCATATCAAACAAATCAACGAAGTTATTTAGATGAGTAGCTGCATCTTCACTAGGAAGGCCGACAAATTGATCTTTCATGACAAGATTCAACAAAGCAGCATTGATTTCACAAGATTGATATTAGTGAAGAGGAGCAATCCGATTGCTAAGGAAATCATTATTGTTGGTATTGGTAAAGTCACATAATTTGGTATTATCTTGAGCCATCGTGACAAGCAAGCAATCCAACACACGAGCAAACAAAAAGCGAAGCGAGAAAAAGGCAAGCGAAAAGAGGCGGGCTAATAAAACGGCAAGGGTGAAGTGGGGAGAGGAAAGCGAGAGGCAAATGGCAAATAATGTAATCACGGGAATAAGGAGTTGTGATGGGTACTTGGTATGTTGACTTTTATGAGACTTTAAGAACGGCGCTAAAATTCTTCTTGCTACCTCTTGAGCACTCATGCTGGATTTCCTTGAAGAGGAAAGGTGATGCAGCATAGTAGCATATAAGTATTTCCCTCGGCTTTTGAGAACCAAGGTATCAACCAAGTAGGAGGCTACGCGAGTCCTCGCACCTCCACACAAGCAATAACTCCTGCAACCAGCGCAATTAGGGGTTGTCAATCCCTTCACGGTCACTTACTTAGAGTGAGATCTATAGAGATGATAGATAATATTTTTGGTATTTTGTGATAAAGATGCAACGTAAAATAAAAGCAAAGTAAAAAGCAAAGGCAATAATAAAGTGTAGGAAGATTAATATGATGAAGATAGACCCGGGGCCATATATTTCACTAGTGGCTTCTCTCAAGAGCATAAGTATTTCTGATTGGGTGAAGAATTCTTGTTGAGCAATTGATGAATTGAGCATAGTTATGAGAGTATCTAGTTATGATCATGTATATAGGCATCACGTCCAAGACAAGTAGACCGACTTCTGCGTGCATCTACTACTATTACTCCACTCATCGACCGCTATCCAAAGATGCATCTAGAGTATTAAGTTCAAGAAAACAGAGTAACGCATGTAAGCAAGATAACATGATGGAGAGGATAAATTCATGCAATATGATAAAACCCCATCTTGTTATCCTCGATGGCAACAATACAATACGTGCCTTGCTGCCCCCATCATCCTTTGGGAAAGGACACCGCAAGATTGAACCCAAAGCTAAGCACTTCTCCCATTGCAAGAAAAACCAATCTAGTAGGCCAAACCAAACTGATAATTCAAGAGACTTGCAAAGATAACCAATCATACATAAAAAGAATTCAGAGAAGATTCAAATATTGTTCATAGATAATCTTGATCATAAACCCACAATTCATCGGTCTCAACAAACACACCGCAAAAGAAGATTACATCGAATAGATATCCACGAGAGAGGGGAGAACATTTTATTGAGATCCAAAAGAGAGAAGAAGCCATCTAGCTACTAACTATGGACCGAAGGTCCGCAGGTAAACTACTCACACTTCATCGGAGAGGCTATGATGTTGATGTAGAAGCCCTCCGTGGTGGATGCCCTCTCCGGTGGAGCTCCGGAACAGGCCCCAAGATGGAATCTCGTGGGTACAGATGGTTGCGGCGGTGGAGTTAGGTTTTTGGCTCTGTATCTGATCATTTGGGGGTACATAGGTATATATAGGAGGAAGAAGTACGTCGGTGGAGCAAGGTGGGGCTCACGAGGTGGAGGCGGCATACTGAGGTGGCGCGCCCCCACCTTATGGTGGCCTCCCTTGTTTCTTGACGAGGGTCCAAGTCTCCTCGATCATGTTAGGTGAGAAAATCACGCTCCTCAAGGTTTCATTCCGCTTGGACTCTGCTTGATATTTTGTTTTCCAAAACTACGAAATAGGCAAAACACATCACTTAAAATTTGGGCCTCCGGTTAATAGAGTTAGTCCCAAAATAATATAAAAGTGGAAAATAAAGCTCAATATTGTGCAAAAGCGTAGATAATATAGCATGGAGCAATCAAAATTATAGATACGTTGGAGACGTATCGCCTCTCAGTGTGCTCCGGATCCAAGGGTATCTTCTTTGTTTCTTTCACCGCTGAACGAGCAGGCCTCGTTCCACTCCTTGGGGTTGGGCGACATTTCCGGCTGCTTGCTGGCATCGCCACAACCCGGTCAAGCAGCCGCTTTCAGCCGTGGTCACAAGGGACTCGCCTAGTCGGGTTGCATGTTCCCGCCAAGCAGCGATGACTTCTTGTAGTCCCCTGCTATGGCTAGGATTCCCTTGGTGCTTGGCATCTTCATCTTGAGGTAGGCATAGTGGGGGACCTCCATGAACTTAGCCAGAGAAGGCCGGCCTAGCAGTGCATGATAAGGGCTCTCAAGGTCCACTACCTCAAACCAGACTGGCTCTTGGTGAAAGTGTTCTTTGTCTCCAAAGAGGACGTCAATTTGAGTCTTGCCAATTGGTGAGCAGGAAAGACCAGAAACTATGCCATGGAATACAGTCCGACTGGGCTGAAGCTGCCTCTGCTTGATTCCTAACTTCTCCAAAGTGTCTCGGTACAGGATGTTGATGCTGCTACCGCCATGTATCGAGGACTCGAGAAGCAGGCAACCCGCCTCTCTATGGCGTAGTGACATCCGAGAACAGTGGCATAAGAGCCGGGTTTGGGCATCACCTCCGGGTGGTCAGCTCTGCTCCACCGATGGGCTTCTCAAACCAACGCATGAACTCGGCGGTCTCAGATGCTCTGCATGTATTTCTTGTTGTATTCTTGCTACTCATTGTGCTCTGTCGCCGCCACGCTAGTGAACACGACATAAGCTCCATCCTTCGTGAGGTATTCATCTTGTATTGCATCGACGGTCAACCAATCACGGCTGGCGAGGAGGGGAGGCGGCGGGCCGACAGGTGAAGGAGGCAGGAGTCCATCACCCTTGGCGATCCTGGTGAGCCAGTGGCATTTCCGAGTGGTGTGGTTGGACGGCTTCGCGCCGCTGTGGAACTTGTAGGGTGCACCAAGAGTCTGCTCGTATGAGAAGGTGGGCAACCAGTTGGGCTTGCCGCCCGCCGGCAGCTTTTGGAGGGCTGCCCTTACGGCTGTTGATCTCGACCGTCGCCACACTCCGGCTTGTGGAAGCTGGCTGCATGGCCTTGCGCTTGTTGTCATTTGGTTGCTAACGCCGATTGGTGTCGCCAGCCGGAGTCCAAGGAGCTTGAGGAGCCACTTTTCCAGATGCGTCAACATGGATTTCTGCCTTCATGGAGGAGTCGGCCATGGCGCATTTGTTCTATGATCAGCGAGTTCATCGAGGGTTGTTGCCTCGCCGCAGAAGCCGTAGAGCTTGAGGAGGGTGCCTTCTTGGCACCCAAGGTGAAAGTACTGGCGGGCTCGCACCTCGCGGAACGCCCTCGCAGAGTTTAGCTTCGCCCAAGTAGCAGGAGGTAGTCGCGAGTCGACTCGCTGGAACCTTGGATGCACAAGGAGAGTTGGCGCAGGCTTGGGGCGCAGGTATGCTGGTGAAGTTATGGATGAAGGCTTCGTGAAATCAACCCAGCTGTTGATGCTGCAGGGCTTCATCTTTGTTCAGCCATATCGGGCTGTGCCACTGAGCATGAGCGGAACGCATTTCATGGCAACGCGTGCTTGTTGCCGTTAGCGATGTCCGACGGTTGTGGAGTAGTCGATCAGCCCGTCCTCCGTTTGATTTGAGCCGGTGTACTTGGGCGTATCTTCTGGAAGTGTGAACCCTTTGGGAAAGGGCTCATCTCGGATTCGAGGGCCAAAATAAAGCGGACCAGCTTCGTCTTCTTCTTCTAGCGCTGTGGATCGGTTGAGCGTGGTCGATCCGGTGGCGGGCATCGCTTCTTCCTAATTCTTCCTTCTGGTGGT
Organism: Aegilops longissima; assembly: GCA_021605205.1. NCBI lineage: Eukaryota > Viridiplantae > Streptophyta > Magnoliopsida > Poales > Poaceae > Aegilops > Aegilops longissima. The sequence goes on along the minus strand of JAHIAM010003970.1, from coordinate 38,858 downwards.
GAAAGCACAAGTGCTCCCTAGGTGGTTTTGGTAATTAATGTCAACATATCTCTTGTTGGACTAACACTTTTATCTAGTATGTTTCGTGATAACTTCAACAATGGAGTGGCATGGACTAAAGGATGTAGGAACTCCTTCAAGATGCTAAGGACAAAGGATTGGCTCAAGCCTCAAGCTCAAGACTCTTCATTTTACATTTTAGTGATCCAAGATCACATTGAGTCTATAGGAAAATCCAATACTATCAAGGAGGGATGAGGTGTTGCTTAATGAGCCTCTTGCTTCATGTGCTTAGTGATATGCTCCAAAATCCTCAACTACTTTCCCACTTCCACACATATGACCTAAACCTAAAGTCAAACTCAGCCCTACTAATTCTTTCTATCCCGCATACAGAGTTCATATGTCATAGCCCACCGCCACAAACCCTAGGCAAATCGGTTTCACCGATAGGGATCTCGATCTCACCGAGATGGGATTATAATCTCTCTGTGTATGTCCATTACCAAAATCGGTCTCACCGAAGTTTGGCCTCGGTAGTACTAGAGATTACAATGTACTCTCTCGCTTTCCTTTTGTAACTTTTGGTCTCACCGAAAGAGCAAATCGGTCCCACCGAAGTTTACCCGACCAACTCTACTCAAGTTAGCTAATTATCAAAATCGGTCTCACCGAAGTTTGTGTAATCGGTCTCACCGAGATTACGTTATGCCCTAACCCTAACCATATCGGTCCTACAGGTTGCATATCCGCCCCAATCAAACCCTAACGGTCACTAGGTTTACTAAATAGGTCCGACCGAGTTTGATGATTCGGTCCCACCCAGTTTAGTAAATTATGTAACTGTTAGATTTTTGTGTGGAGGCTATATATACCCCTCCACCTCCTCTTCATTTGTGGAGAGAGCCATCGAACAAGCCTACACTTCCAAAGATCCTATTTCGAGAGAGAACTACCTACTCATGTGTTGAGGCCAAGATATTCCATTCCAACCATATGAATCTTGATCTCTAGCCTTCCCCAAGTTGCTTTCACTCAAATCTTCTTTCCACCAGATCCAAATCCTATGAGAGAGAGTTGAGTGTTGGGGAAACTATCATTTGAAGCACAAGAGCAAGGAGTTCATCATCAACACACCATTTGTTACTTCTTGGAGAGTGGTGTCTCCTAGATTGGCTAGGTGTCACTTGAGAGCCTCCGACAAGATTGTGGAGTTGAACCAAGGAGTTTGTAAGGGCAAGGAGATCGCTTGCTTCGTGAAGATCTACCGCTAGTGAGAGCAAGTCCTTCGTGGGCAACGGCCATGGTGGGATAGACAAGGTTGCTTCTTCGTGGACCCTTCGTGGGTGGAGCCCTCCGTGGACTCGCATAACTGCTACTCCTCGTGGGTTGAAGTCTCCATCAATGTGGATGTACGATAGCACCACCCACTGAACCACGCATAAAACATCCGTGGTTCAAATTGCGCTTGAAATCTCCAAACCCTTCCCTTTACTTTCTTCCAAGTTGCATGCTTTACTTTCCGCTGCTCACATACTCTTTGCATGCTTGCTTGCTTGTTATGTATTGAAAATTAAACTTGTGCCTAAACTCCATTTAAGCCAAAATAAGTTAAAAACTGCAACTTTGATACTTAGTGTCTAATCACCCCCCTCTACACACCTCTTCTCAAGATCCTCTGACGGCCAAGGTGGTCGCCAAGCGCACCAGGTGATCAACAGGCGTGGGAAGCGTGTCTCTCCTCGCGTAGGGAGGAGGAGGTAGATAGTCGTCCTGTCTGCTCCCTTCGCTTCTGGGCGCACCGCCTTGGTCCCGCCGATGGTGATCTGAAGTCCGGCCAGCGGTGGCAGCCGCCTCCTTGTCTCTTTTCACGCGGACACCACCAGTTTGGTGTCCAGGATGTCGCGCTATGGTCTTGGCGAGAGGCGGGTCGTCGTTTGCGGTTGGTCAACATCAGTGCGACACTTACTTCTTCTGCTTTCGGCGAGCTTGGCTAAGGAGCTGCTGGGCGCGCTCAAATCATGTGGCAACGCTGTCGCCCTCGAGCTTGTTTAGCTTCGTCGCTGCCGCCAGGAAGATCGTGATATTCTCTGCGCGGCAAGGCGCGGGACGGGACGATCTGTCCCGAACATGCCGGGCGGCGGTTAAGCGCCACAGCCGCCGAATCGAGTTAATGCAGCTAGGCCCACGAGAGCGGGCGTGCCGCCGACGCCACGGTCCATCTCACGCTGGTAGGCCTCCAAAGGCATCTTATGCCGGCCGGCCGTTAAGCGCTTTGAAAAGCTGGACACGGCGTGCTTCCAGCGTCTCGCCGTCGGCGTCTTCGGGATGGAGCACGGTCGGGTCTTGCGGCGCCGCCGCAGCGGATCCCCCAGCCACCACCGCCCGTGGATTTGCCGCGCCCGCTATCCGCGCAGGAGGCGGTTCGTCGAGAACCACCACATTGGGGGGACGCGCGGCAGCGGCGTCAGGTCGGAGTCGACAAACATCGGGTCGGTGGAACCAACCGACCTAAGTCCACAGCAGAAGCTCGGCTGGCGACGTGGAGTGATCGAGGAGGCCGACGAGGCGGCATCAGTCCCTTCTGTGCTCACATCGAATGGGAGCTCACAGAGGCTAATCACGCCAACAAGATCAAGGAGGCAGCTCGCCCGACAAGGCGACCTCCATGCTGTGCTGGCGGTAGGTGCACGCCGCGCATGCAAGGCGTGCGGACTGGCTGCGCTGGCTCGGGAAGAACAAGGTTCACGTCGTACAAGTCTCCGGGAGACGGTGCACCTACGCCTACGGGTGGGCGCCAAATGTCGAGGGTTGGTGAGACATATGCCAATGGATAGCTTATCATGGTGGGAGGAGAGTAGAGCGTCACTGGTGCCTCGAAGCTGGATGAGGCGTAGACATTAAGCGCCGCATACTTTACCTGTGTTCGGGCTCTCCTTGAGATAACACCCCTAGTCCTGCTCAGGGGGTCTCCGCATGATCATTAAGGCACTAGTGGATACAATGGTGCTCCTCGAAGTTGTATGCTAGAGGTAGAAAGAAGGCAGCGCTCTCTCCTTCCTCTAGGTATGAGTCTAGTTCTAACAGGTTGGGAACCCTTTGCATGGGTGCCACTGGGGGGTTAGATAGGCTCACCCACGGGGGTACAATAACAATCCGACCGGGTGTAGGACCCGGTTGTCGGTGACTACAGTCGCAGCTTCGGCCGGCCAAGCAGTGGGCTCGCGCGCTGGTGGGCCCGCGACTATGCTGCACGGAGACCAATAGGCTACCCCGGCCATTATGGGTCTTGCCGGTCGCTGATTATCTGTAGCCGCCAATGCTAATGACGCAGGCTTGGCCGGGAGGCGTGGAGTACAGTCCTCGCCGCCGGTGGGGGTCACCGTAGCCACACCGTCTCATTCAGTTAATGGTGCACGGGCCCGAGGAAGGAACGGGCGCCGCTAAAGCCGACTTCCCTTAGGTCCACCGTGAGCTTCCGCCTTCTTCGAACTCGCTTTGCTCGGTAGGGCCCGCCGCCTACTGAGCCGTGCATCGCCAGACGTCGTGGGAACAGGAGCTCCTTTGCCGATGACGTCGGGGTGGAGTAGTACAGCATGCCGCCAGGCGGAGATCTCTGCCATGTACGGAGCACTTAACCACGCCCGGCCTCTGGATACTCGGGCGATGGGCTGTATCGTAGTTTCACCACATTTTGTCTTCTTAATGAAGTAGCGGACTCTAAAGAGCGCCGTGGCCGCTTCGCGAAGCCGGTTCTCGGAGGCCGCTGCAAGGGAGTCGCCCGCCTTAGGCGCCGTATACTCGCAGTCGGCCGCTTAGGCCAACCGGCCATCGAAGGAGGCGCTTCATCTTGACGCCCTGAGGGCGCGGCCGGCCCCAATGTCTTGAAAGGTTCAGGGACTCGGGTTAGGCTACCCATGGCCCAATACTCCGACAAGACCGAGAAGAATCAGGCGGCAAGCCGGCGGACACCCCCCATTCAGAACGATCGGCGCATCACGCATTAATGGCTGGAGTGGAAACCAACGAGGTTGCTCAAGCAAGCGGTAGCCCTTTGTGCCGCTTGTCGATGTAGCCAAGAGCATGGGTGGTGGATCCGTGGTCGAGGTTGCTGTCTGCGAAGAATGCCGTGGTCGAGGTTAAGTCAGGGTGGCGGTGTCGGAGGAAGTCGCCATGGAGCTGCATGCGTAAGAAGGCGCCGAGTTAGTATGGTATGATGGTGTCAAGTAGGGGTGCACCAGGAAGAAAATGTTGTTGACGTGCGCGTCGCGCAGGTTTACCAAGCCCGAGGACACATCATTGGATGAAGGCACGCGCCGGTGTTGCCAGCACCGGGCATCGTGAGAAACGACGAGACGAAGTTAATGGTTACCGACCAGGCTTGCCGTGCCGGGGACACGTCGCCGATGAAGGAGCGCGCCGGTGTTGCCAGCACTGGGCATCGTGAGGCGAGGGACCTGCACGAGCTGTACGCCATGTTGGAGAAGTCTAAGGGGACAGCAGAGAAGAACTCGACGATGATTGCGGCGTCCATCGGCGCGGGGCTGATGTCACCAATGGTGGTCGGGGTAGATGACGGCGATGCTGGCGACGGGCTGGTGCTTGGACAAAGACTAAGGGGGTGGACAGGCGATGGCGGCGGCTACGGCGAAGCGGCAGCGGCAAAAGAAGAAGCGGGCGGCGGCGGCGGCCTCTGACGCGCGGGACGGCTAGGTTAGAGAGCAACGGCGGTGCTCGGCGAAAGCGAAGAACCTCGACAGCGTGATTTAAGACCGACGCGATGGTGGCATTCCACGCTTAAGGGAGGCGACGCGGCACATACCACAGGAGAAAGCCCAGCGCGATGGCGGCGGAGTGGACTGTGGGCCGCGGCTTTACTTCCGGCGAAGCGACATAGCGGCGCGCAAAGGTAGTCAGGCGATGGCGGGAAGACCTCGGAGCAGCGGCGAGGACCCGCGAGGTCAGCGACGCTGCGCAACGGCGGGCGAGCTTGCGGGCGGTTCGCGAAGTCGGTAACACGCGGGGGCGGCCTCTGATGCGTGGGGAATGTGGCATGGCCCTACGTCCCGGCGAACGGACGAAAGCAGCGACGCACGAGTTGATACAGCTCTGAGGAGAACCACGGGCGGCGGCGCTGTGGTTCGGACGGGCGACGAGCGGCAACCCGGCTGCTCGATCGGCAGAGAGGTGCGCCGGTACGGGACAATCTTCACGGGACTCTCGTGGCCTGGCGCAACCGGAACCAGATCGTCGACGATCTGCGTAGATGAGGCGGATCGCGGCGATGAGCGGTGATCAAGCCGACCGCTGCCTGGCGAGTCGCGACGCTTCGGTGAAGGCGGGGTGGCGGCGGAGTCGCGCTGGCGAGGCGACAACGGACGGCGACGGATGTCGTAAGGCGACGAAGCTTGTCGCTTTCCAACACCGGACTGCCAAAGAAAGTGCGGCGCCGGGCAGCGAGGCCCGAAAGCGACCAACGGAGCAGAGGCGTCCGAGTTGAGGCGGCGGCGAGTTTGAAAGTAACCGCCCCACACAGCCGGTGAACGAGGGCCGGCGAGGTGAACCGCCCGGTTCACCGTGCGAGCGCGCGCGGAGGGGGGGGACGTGGATCGATGGCCATGTAGCACCGGCGCGGCTATGTTATGATCGTCACGTGATGCCTTGAAGCGTCATTGTGGTCGAAGCGATGCAGTGTACCGGTCGGAGCAGGGCGGTGGCGGGCGGATCGGCGCTGATGGCGGTTGGTCTCGACGGGTCACCTCGGCGCGGCGCACGGGTCGTGAGGAAGGGGAGGCCGCTGGTCGCTACGCGAAATTGAGTATAGGCGCACGAAATTGACGGCGGCGGCGAGCGACGCATAAACCGATCAAGAAGAGATTGGAAAACCAAAACAAAAATGCCGATCAAAATGACCGCGAGAAGCTTAAAAACCCGGGCAAGGGCTGGAAAAAGACTCTCTAGGGCAGCCCGTAATAATGCGGTGGATTAACCTTGTTACTGGTGGCCCCCTGGCGGCGGTCATGGAGGCCGACTACCGGGGCGCGACTGCAGGTGTCGGAAGTGGCGGCGGCTAGGGTTTGAATCGTGATTAGGTTGTTAGAAGGGAGAGAGAGTATTGGTGTAATAGTTCGTTTGTATTGCTTGTGTCTCGTGGACATGTATATAGGAGTACAATGATCTACTTAGCAGTTACAAGACAAGCGAGAACAAATTCTAGTATATCCCATCTTTCCTAATAATCAATATACTCAACATTGCCCATAACTCCGATAAAGGTACAGCGTCGGGCAAAGGGAATGGCCATATGGGCATTCATTGACGAGTTTACTTTGATAGGAGTCAACACACTTTGCTAGAAGCTGCTAACGGACTATCATCTTGTGATCATTTGATCATGGGCCTGAAGTCGGCCAAATGAGTTTGGCGATTCGATGCCATGACATGAGTCGGAGGAGTGACTCTTGTTGTGTCCGACTCAAAGTAAACCTGCAAGGTCACACACTTGATAGAATTGGAGCTAGCTGGAAGGATTTTTGACTGATAGTGGTGCGATCAGAGTGAGACTCCAGCTTGACAAGGGACATGTTGGACAACTGGCTAGAGTTAGGGTTTATGGCTGGAAAATATAGTAACACACTATGTAAAATATAGTAATTTTTGTAAAAATGCAATAAATTACAAACTTGGGTAGTAATTTTTTTGAATTACTATATTTTATACACATTTTACTAGATTTTGTATATAGTGTTACTAGGGGGTGTTATTAGGGGTGTACAATTTCTCCCGCATTACAACGACGACCATAAATTTTCTCCGCATTCGTTGAACTAGTTTGAGGACACGGATGCGGGAAACCTCCATCCAACGCTGCCCATATACATTTCAACAAGAATCCAAACCAAATGGATGAAATTCGCTCAAACATGACGGATTTCATTAAAATTCGAACATAATTTACATTAAAAGGTCGATATTTCGACCATTCAACTAAAAACCTAAACCCTACACTCGACGACCACCAGACGCTGGGCAGCTTCGCCCCGCCATTAACACCGCCGGCCTCCGTGTCATCGCTGTTGTCATGGTCCCTCCAGCGGTGATACGACGCCGAGGGCCGCTGCCTTGTCCGTGTGAGTTAAGCGGAGGTTTACGAGATGAGGTACAAGGACTGTATTGCCCCGACACGCGTCATCAAGTTCCGCAATCTCTACCACTAAACGCGATGAGGTACAAGGATTGTACTCCCAAGGTTGGATCTTGGTGTGGCGGCGCTACGGGTAAGTTTTTGTGTGCAATCGTTGCACCCGGCGTGACCCAACATGATGAAAATCCAACGAAGAAGCGTGCAATCGCTGATGGTTCTCAAACAATCCATATGGATGAAGAAAAACAGAAGCGGGCGGTTTTGCTAAATGTAAGTTGAGGAAAGTGCAAGCCTATGTGTCATCATCGATTTTGTTTGCTAGCTTTTGTGATGCTGGTTGGCTGCTCTTGGATGTGCTTTCTTTCTTCGTGTTTCAATTATATTTCTTGAGTGGACAACGATACCTCTTCAGCGTATCTATAATTTTATTGTTCCATGTTGTTATATTATTATTCGGGATGTTTTATAATCATTTTATATCATTTTTGGTACTAACCTATTGACATAGTGCCACCAGTGAGTTACTGTGTTTTGCAAGTTTTTTACATTGCAGGAAATCAATACCAAACGAGTCAAAACGCATGAAACTTTTGTGGATTTTTTGGACCGTAAGACAGCAGTGGGCTAAAGAAGCACTGGGGTTGCCTCGAAGAGCACAACCCACCTAGCGCACCGAGGCCTGCCGCTCGGTGTGAATTGTGCACCTTGGTTGCCTCCCTAACCGCTCTTTACTCTATAAATACCCCAATATTCCGTAAACCCTAAAGGAAGCGACGAAAATCAATTCCATCCGCAAGTTCCGTAACCACCAGATCCAATCTAGACGCCATCACGGAGGGGTTCATCATGTCCATTGGTGCCTCTCCGATGATGTGTGAGTAGTTCTTTGTAGACCTACGGGTCCGTAGTTAGTAGCTAGATGGCTTCCTCTCTCTATTTTGATTCTCAATACAATGTTCTCTTGGAGATCCATATGATGTAACTCTTTTAGCTGTGTGTTTGTTGGGATCCGATGAACTTTGCGCTTATGATCAGATCTATCTTTTTATCCATGAAAGTGATTTGAGTCTTCTTTGGTCTCTTATATGCATGATTGCTTACAGCCTCGTGTTTCTTCTTTGATATTTGGGTTTTGTTTGGACAACTTAATCTATTTATCTTGCAATGGGAAGAGGTGCCTTGCAATGGGTTCGATCTTATGATGCTTGATCCTAGTGATAGAAGGGGAACCGACACATATGTATTATTGCTATTAAGGATACCAAGATGGGGTCTATTTCTACATAAATAGATCTTGTCTACATCATGGCATCGCTCTCATTGCATTACTCCATTTCTCCATGAACTTAATACAGTAGATGCATGTTGGATAGCAGGCGATGTGTGGAGTAATAGTAGTAGATGTAGGGAGGAGTCGGTCTACTAATCTTGGACGTGATGCCTATATAATGATCATTACCAGATATCGTCATGATTATTTGAAGTTTTATCAATTGCCAACAAAGTAATTCGCTTACCCACCGCTTGCATATTTTTCTAGAGAAGCCACTAGTTAAATCTCACGCCCTCGGGTCTCTTCTTTATTATATTTGCCTTTGCGATCTATTTTTATTTGGTTTTATTTTCAGATTTATTAAACCAAAAATACAAAAAATACCTTGCTGCAATTTATTTTACCTCGCCCTCCGTGAGATCCATCTATCAAATTATTACAATTTTCTCACATCTGTTTGCCAATTTCGGGTGCCGTTGCGAAAGGGATTGACAACCTTTAACACATTGGGCCTGTAGTATTTGTTATTTGTGTGCAGGTGCCATTCACGTGGTGTTGCGTGATTCTCCCTCTTTCTTCGATAACCTCGGTCTCATCATCGAGGGAAATACCTACCATTGTTGTGCTGCACCATCCCTTCCTCTTGGGGAAATACCGACGTAGTTCTAGGGCACATCGACACACTCAAACCCCTCTTGATCAACGTCACGAGGCTTCTCAAGAGAGCAAACCGTGTCCAAAACTCATCTTGAAAGCGTGATTAATCTTAAAACTTCTAAGCATCATCTACCTTGTCAAAATTCATCAAACCCAACAAGCATCGATAGAAGAAGCGGTCGGTGTCAAACAGCCCGAATCTCGGGTAGGGGTCCCGAACTATGCGTCTAGGCGGATGGTAACAGGAGACAAGGGACACGATGTTTTACCCAGGTTCGGCCCTCTTGATGGAGGTAAAACCCTACGTCCTGCTAGATTAATATTGATGATGTGTGTTACAAGAGTGGATCTACCACGAGATCAAAGAGGCTAAACCCTAGGAGCTAGCCTATGGTATGATTGTCGTTAGATCCTCGGACTAAAACCCTCCGGTTTATATAGACATCGGATAGGGTTAGGGTTACACTGTAGTCGGTTATAATGGTAGGATATCTACATATCCAGTGGAATCACAAACTTTAACACAAGTATTTCTCAAATTCAAAACTACTCAACTATCATGACTCTAATATCACCATCTTCATATCTCAAAACAATTATCAAGCATCAAACTTTTCTTAGTATTCAACGCACTCAAAAGAAAGTTTTACAAATCATTTATGCTTAGCATATTAGAATTATTCAAACAATTTACCATGCTATTTAAGACTCTCAAAATAATCTAAGTGTAGCATGAGAGATCAATAGTTTCTATAAAACAAATCCACCACCGTGCTCTAAAAGATATAAGTGAAGCACTAGAGCAAAACTATATAGCTCAAAAGATATAAGCGAAGCACATAGAATATTCTAACAAATTCCAAATAATGTATCTCTCTCTCAAAAGGTGTGTACAGCAAGGATGATTGTGGTAAACTAAAAAGCAAAGAATCAAATCATACAAGACGCTCCAAGCAAAAGACATTTCATGTGGTGAATAAAAATATAGCTCCAAGTAAAGTTACCGATGGAAGTAGACGAAAGAGGGGATGCCTTCCGGGGAATCCCCAAGCTTTGGCTTTTTGGTGTCCTTAGATTATCTTGGGGGTGCCATGGGAATCCCCAATCTTAGGCTCTTGCCACTCCTTGTTCCATAATCCATAAAAAATCTTTCACCCAAAACTTGAAAACTTCACAACACAAAACTCAACAGAAATCTCGTGAGCTCCGTTAGCGAAAGGAAACAAAAGATCACTTCAAGGTAGTGTAATGAAATCATTATTTATTTATATTGGTGTTAAACCTACTGTATTAGAACTTCTCTATGGTTCATAAACTATTTTACTAGCCATAGATTCATCAAAATAAGCAAACAACACACGAAAAACAGAATCTGTCAAAAACAGAACAGTCTGTAGTAATCTGTAACTAACGCAAACTTATAGAACTCCAAAAAATCATCCAACATAGGAAGACCTAGGAAATTTTTTATTGATCAGAAGCAATTGGAATCAGTATTTTATCACGTTCTGGTGATTTTTAACAATTGTTTTCGTGAACAGAAAGTTTCTGGAAATTACAGCAAGATCAAATAACTATCATCCAAGAAGATCCTATAGGTTTAACTTGGCACAAACACTAATTAAACATAAAAACACATCTAACCAGAGGCTAGATCAAAGATTTATTCCTAAATAGAAGCAAAAACAAAAAAACTAAAAATAAAATTGGGTTGCCTCCCAAAAAGCACTATCGTTTAACGCCCCTAGCTAGGCGTACAAGCAAGGATAGATCTAGGTATTGCCATCTTTGGTAAGCAATCCATAAGTGGCTCTCGTGATAGATTCCTATGGTAATTTTATTTTCTTCCTAGGGAAGTGTTCCATGCCTTTCTTTAATGGAAATTGGAATCTAATATTCCCTTCCTTCATATCAATAATTGCACCAATCGTTCTAAGGAAAGGTCTACCAAGAATAATAGGACATGAAGGATTGCAATCTATATCAAAACGATAAAATCTACGGGCACATAGTTCCTATTTGCAACAATAAGAACATAATTAATTCTTCCCATAGGTTTCTTAATAGTGGAATCCATAAGGTGCAAATTTAGAGAGCAATCATCAAAATCACGGAAATCTAGCAAATCGCACAAAGTTTTGGGAATAGTGGAAACACTAGCACCCAAATCACATAAAACATAAAACTCATGATCTTTGATCTTAATTTTAATAGTTGGTTCCCACTCATCATAAAGTTTTCTAGGGATAGAAACTTCCAACTCAAGTTTTCTTCACAAGATTGCATCAAGGCATCAACGATATGTTTAGTAAGCGCTTTATTTTGACTATAAGCATGAGGAGAATTTAGCACAGATTGTAACAAGGAAATACAATCAATCAAAGAGCAACTTTCATAATTAAATTCCTTGAAATCCAAAACAGTGGGCTTAGCAACATCTAGGGTTTTGATTTCTTCAATCCCACTTTTATCAATTTTAGCATAAAAAAACTCCGAATTTTTGGAACACCTTCTAGGTAAAGGTGGATCATATTCAGTCCCATCATTATCAAGATTCATATTGCAAAACAAAGATTTGATAGGGGACACATCAATAACTTTTAGATCTTCATCTTTATTTTCATAGGGACTAGAAGAACACGCTTTAATAAAGGCATCTTTTGTAGCACGCATCCTAGCGGTTCTTTCCTTGCACTCATCAATGGAAATTCTCATGGCTTTGAGAGACTCATTGATATCATGCTTAGGAGGAATAGATCTAAGCTTTAAAGAATCAACATCAAGAGAAATTCTATCAACGTTCCTAGCCAATTCATCAACTTTAAGCAATTTCTCTTCAAGCAAAGCATTAAAATTCTTTTGCGAATTTATAAAATCTTTAACACTAGTCTCAAATTCAGGGGGCATCTTATTAAAATTTCCATAAGAGTTGTTGTAGGGATTTCCATAATTATTAGAGGGATTACTAGGATAAGGCCTAGGATTAAAGTTTCCTCTATACGCGTTGTTGCCAAAATTATTCCTACCAACAAAATTCACATCCATAGATTCATTGTTATTCTCAATCAAAGTAGACAAAGGCATATCATTAGGATTAGAAGAAACACTCTTAGTAGCAAATAATTTTATAAGTTCATCCATCTTTCCACTCAAAACATTAATTTCTTCTATCGCATGCACTTTTTTATTAGTAGATCTTTCAGTGTGCCATTGAGAATAATTAACCATAATATTATCTAGGAGTTTGGTAGCTTCTCCAAAAGTGATTTCCATAAAAGTGCCTCCCGCGACCGAATCTAAAAGATTTCCAGAAGCAAAATTCAATCCGGCATAATTTTTTTGTATAATCATCCACAAATTCAAACCATGAGTAGGGCAATTACGTATCATTAATTTCATCCTCTCCCAAGCTTGTGCAACATGTTCATGATCAAGTTGCTTAAAATTCATAATATCGTTTCTAAGAGAGATGATCTTAGCGGGAGAAAAATACTTAGAGATAAAAGCATCTTTGCACTTGTTCCAAGAATCAATACTATTTTTAGGCAAAGACGAAAACCAAGCTTTAGCACGATCTCTAAGTAAAAAAGGAAATAGCTTCAATTTAACAATATCATTATCAACATCTTTCTTCTATTGCATATCAAACAAATCAACGAAGCTATTTAGATGAGTAGCGGCATCTTCACTAGGAAGGCCGGCAAATTGATCTTTCATGACAAGATTCAACAAAGCAGCATTGATTTCACAAGATTCAGTATTGGTAAGAGGAGCAATCGGAGTGCTAAGGAAATCATTATTGTTGGTATTGGTAAAGTCACACAATTTGGTATTATCTTGAGCCATCGTGACAAGCAAGCAATCCAACACGAGCAAACAAAAGCGGCGAGAAAAAGGCAAGCGGAAAGAGAGGCGAATAAAGCGGCAAGGGTGAAGTGGGGAGAGGAAAGCGAGAGGCAAATGGCAAATAATGTAATCACGGAGATAAGGGATTGTGATGGGTACTTGGTATGTTGACTTTTAAGACCTCCCGGCAGCGGCGCTAGAAATCCTTCTTGCTACCTCTTGAGCACTGCGTTGGATTTCCTTGAAGAGGAAAGGTGATGCAGCATAGTAGCATAAGTATTTCCCTCAGTTTTTGAGAACCAAGGTATCAAACCAGTAGGAGGCTACGCGCGAGTCCCTCGTACCTACACAAAGCAAATAACTCCTCGCAACCAACGCAATTAGGGGTTGTCAATCCCTTCACGGTCACTTACGAGAGTGAGATCTGATAGAGATGATAGATAATATTTTTGGTACTTTGTGATAAAGATGCAACGTAAAATAAAAGCAAAGTAAAAAAGCAAAGGCAATAATAAAGTGTAGGACGATTAATATGATGAAGATAGACCCGGGGGCCATATATTTCACTAGTGGCTTCTCTCAAGAGCATAAGTATTTTCTGATTGGGTGAAAAAATCTTGTTGAGCAATTGACGAATTGAGCATAGTTATGAGAGTATCTAGTTATGATCATGTATATAGGCATCACGTCCAAGACAAGTAGACCGACTCCTGCGTGCATCTACTACTATTACTCCACTCATCGACCGCTATCCAGCATGCATCTAGAGTATTAAGTTCAAGAAAGCAGAGTAGCATGTTAAGCAAGATAACATGATGTAGAGGATAAATTCATGCAATATGATAAAACCCCATCTTGTTATCCTCGATGGCAACAATACAATCGTGCCTTGCTGCCCCTCATCCTTTGGGAAAGGACACATAAGATTGAACCCAAAGCTAAGCACTTCTCCCATTGCAAGAAAAACCAATCTAGTAGGCCAAACCAAACTGATAATTGAAGAGACTTGCAAAGATAACCAATCATACATAAAGAATTCAGAGAAGATTCAAATATTGTTCATAGATAATCTTGATCATAAACCCACAATTCATCGGTCTCAACAAACACACATAAAAAGAAGATTACATCGAATAGATATCCACGAGAGGGGAGAACATTTTATTGAGATCCAAAAGAGAGAAGAAGCCATCTAGCTACTAACTATGGACCCGAAGGTGCAGGTAAACTACTCACACTTCATCGGAGGCTATGATGTTGATGTAGAAGCCCTCCGTGGTGGATGCCCTCTCGGTGGAGCTCGGAGCAGGCCCCAAGATGGAATCTAGGTAGATGCAGAGATGGTTCGGCGGTGGAGTTAGGTTTTGGCTCATGTCGATCATTTGGGGTACATAGGTATATATAGGAGGAAGAAATGCGTCGGTGGAGCAAGGTGGGGCTCACGAGGGTGGAGGCGCATACAGGGGTGGCGCGCCCCTACCTTATGGCCTCCTCCTTGTTCTTGGCGTGAGGTCCAAGTCTCTGGATCATGTTCGGTGAGAAAATCACGTTCCCGAAGGTTTCATTCCGTTTGGACTCCGTTTGATATTTTGTTTCTTCGAAACTCTGAAATAGGCAAAACACATCAATTCTGGGCTGGGCCTCCGGTTAATAGGTTAGTCCCAAAAATAATATAAAAGTGGAAAATAAAGCCCAATATTGTGCAAAACTGTAGATAATATAGCATGGAGCAATCAAAAATTATAGATACGTTGGAGACGTATCGCCTCTCCGGGTGCTCCGGATCCAAGGGTATCTTCTTTGTTTCTTTCACCGGCTTGAACGAGCCCTCAGCTTCCGACTCCTTGGGGTTGGGCGACATTTCCGGCTGCTTGCCTGGCATCGCCACAACCCGGTCAAGGAGCCGCTTCTCAGCCGTGGTCACAAGGGACTCGGCTAGCCGGCTGCTGTCTGCCGCGCAGGCGGATGACTTCTTGTAGTCCCCTGCTATGGCTAGGATTCCCTTGGTGCTTGGCATCTTCATCTTGAGGTAGGCATAGTGGGGGACCTCCATGAACTTAGCCAGAGAAGGCCGGCCTAGCAGTGCATGATAAGGGCTCTCAAGGTCCACTACCTCAAACCAGACTGGCTCTTGGTGAAAGTGTTCTTTGTCTCCAAAGAGGACGTCAATTTGAGTCTTGCCAATTGGTGAGCAGGAAAGACCAGAAACTATGCCATGGAATACAGTCCGACTGGGCTGAAGCTGCCTCTGCTTGATTCCTAACTTCTCCAAAGTGTCTCGGTACAGGATGTTGATGCTGCTACCGCCATGTATCAGGACTCGGGAGAAGCGAGCAACCCGCCTCTCTATGGCGAAAGTGACATCCAGAACCAGGGCATAAGAACCGGGTTTGGGCATCACCTCCGGGTGGTCAGCTCTGCTCCAGCTGATGGGCTTCTCAAACCAACGCATGAACTCGGCGGTCTCTGATGCTACTGCATTTACTTCTTGTTGTCGCTGCCGTCTGCCGTGCCTATCGTCGGCCACGCTAGTGAACACGACATAAGCTCCATCCTCTTCAGGGTATTCATCTTGTATTGCATCGACTGGCCGAACCACCGACTGCTGAGGAGGGGGAGGCGGCGGGCCGACAGGTGAAGGAGGCAGGAGTCCATCACCCTTGGCGATCCTGGTGAGCCAGTGGCATTTCCGAGTGGTGTGGTTGGACGGCTTCGCGCCGCTGTGGAACTTGTAGGGTGCACCAAGAGTCTGCTCGTATGAGAAGGTGGGCAACCAGTTGGGCTTGCCGCCCTTCGGCAGCAGGTGGAGGCTGCCCTTACGGCTGTTGATCTTATTTGTCGCCACCTGCGGCTTGTGGAAGCTGGCTGCATGGCCTTCGCTTGTTGTCATTTGGTTGCTACGCCGATTGGTGTGCCATGGAGTCAAGGCTTGAGCCACTTTTCGGATCGTCAACATGGTTTCTGCCTTCATGGAGAATTCGGCCATGGCGTACTTATGCTGCTATGATCAGCAGTTCATCGAGTCGTTGGCTCGTCGCGAGAAGCGGTGCTTGAGGAGGGTGCCTTCTTGGCACCCGGCAGTGAAGTACTCGATGGCCTGCACCTCGTGAACGCCCTCGCAAGAGTTACGCAGCTCGGCCCAGCGCGTGAGGTAGTCGCGAGTCGACTCGTTGGGGCCTTGGATGCACAAGGAGAGTTGGCGAGGCTTGGGCGGCCGCTTGTACATGCTGGTGAAGTTGCGGATGAAGGCTTCGGTGAAATCAACCCAGCTGTTGATGCTGCAGGGCTTCATGCTGTTCAGCCATATCCGGGCTGTGCCCTGGAGCATGAGCGGAACGTACTTCATGGCAACGCGTTTGTTGCCGTTCGCGATGCTGACGGTTGTGGAGTAGTCGATCAGCCAGTCCTCCGGTTTGACGGAGCCGGTGTACTTGGGCGTATCTCTTGGAAGTGTGAACCCTTTGGGAAAGGGCTCATCTCGGATTCGGGGGCCAAAACAAGGCGGACCCAGCTCGTCTTCTTCTTCTAGCGCCAGGGATCGGTTGAGGCGGTCGATCCGGTGGCGGGCATCGTTCTCTCCGACTCCTTCTCGGCGGCTGAAAGCACAAGTGCTCCCTAGGTGGTTTTGGTAATTAATGTCAACATATCTCTTGTTGGACTAACACTTTTATCTAGTATGTTTCAGATAACTTCAACAATGGAGTGGCATGGACTAAAGGATGTGGGAACTCCTTCAAGATGCTAAGGACAAAGGATTGGCTCAAGCCTCAAGCTCAAGACTCTTCATTTTACATTTTAGTGATCCAAGATCACATTGAGTCTATAGGAAAATCCAATACTATCAAGGAGGGATGAGGTGTTGCTTAATGAGCCTCTTGCTTCATGTGCTTAGTGATATGCTCCAAAATCCTCAACTACTTTCCCACTTCCACACATGACCTAAACCTAAAGTCAAACTCGGCCCTACCAATTCTTTCTATCCGGCATACCGAGTTCATATGTCATAGCCACTGCCACAAACCCTAGGCAAATCGGTTTCACCGATAGGGATCTCGATCTCACGAGATGGGATTGTAATCTCTCTGTGTATGTCCATTACCAAAATCGGTCTCACCGAGTTTGGCCTGTCAGTACTACCGAGATTACAATGTAAACTCTGTTTCCTTTTGTAACTTTTGGTCTCACCGAAAGAAACCGTCGGTCCCACGAGTTTACGACCAACTCTACGGTTAGCTAATTACCAAAATCGGTCTCACCGAGTTTGTATGTCAGTCTCACCGAGATTACGTTATGCCCTAACCCTAACCATATCGGTCCTACCGAGTTGCATATCTGTCCCACGAAAACCCTAACGGTCACTAGGTTTACTAAATAGGTCCGACCGAGTTTGATGATTCGGTCCCACGAGTTTAGTAAATTATGTGTAGCAGTTAGATTTTGTGTGGAGGCTATATATACCCCTCCACCTCCTCTTCATTTGTGGAAGAGCCATCAGAACAAGCCTACACTTCCAGCATCCTATTTAGAGAGAGAACTACCTACTCATGTGTTGAGGCCAAGATATTCCATTCCAACCATATGAATCTTGATCTCTAGCCTTCCCCAAGTTGCTTTCTACTCAAATCTTCTTTCCACCAGATCCAAATCCTATGAGAGAGAGTTGAGTGTTGGAAACTATCATTTGAAGCACAAGAGCAAGGGTTCATCATCAACACACCATTGTTACTTCTTGGAAGTGGTGTCTCCTAGATTGGCTAGGTGTCACTTGAGAGCCTCAGACAAGATTGTGGAGTTGAACCAAGGAGTTTGTAAGGGCAAGGAGATCGCCTACTTCGTGAAGATCTACAGCTAGTGAGGCAAGTCCTTAGTGGGCAGCGGCCATGGTGGGATAGACAAGGTTGCTTCTTCGTGGACCCTTAGTGGGTGGAGCCCTCCGTGGACTCGCATAACCGTTACCCTCGTGGGTTGAAGTCTCCATCAATGTGGATGTACGATAGCACCACCTATCGGAACCACGACAAAAACATCCGTGTCTCCAATTGCGTTTGAAATCTCCAAACCCTTCCCTTTACTTTCTTCCAAGTTGCATGCTTTACTTTCCGCTGCTCACATACTCTTTGCATGCTTGCTTGCTTGTTATGTATTGAAAAAGTTAAACTTGTGCCTAAACTCCATTTAAACCAAAATAAGTTAAAAACTGCAACTTTGATACTTAGTGTCTAATCACCCCCCCCCCCTCTAGACACCTCTTCTCAAGATCCTACAGCGGCCAAGGCGGTCGCCAACTGTCGGGTGATCAGCAGTGGCGGAGGCGTGTCTCTCCCTGCGAGGGGAGGAGGAGGTAGATAGTCGTCCCGTCGTTCCACTGCTCTTGGGCGACCGTCTTGGTCCTGCTCGATGGTGATGCGAGTCCGGCTGCGGCTGGCAGCCGGCTCCTTGTCTCTTCTACCGCGGACACCACCAGTCGGTGTCCGGGATGTCGCACCTTGGTCTTGGCGAGGAGGCGGGTCGTCGTTTGCGGTTGGCGCTTCAGTAGCGACACCGACCTCTTCTTCTTTCGGCGATCGCGTCAAGGAGCTGCTGGACGCGCTCCGTCATGTGGCAACGCTCGTCGCCCTCGAGCTTGTTTAGCTCGTCTGCTGCCGCCCAGGAAGATCGTATGTTCTCTGCGGGCGTGGCGTAGACGGGACGATCTGTCCCGAACATGCTGGCGATGGTCGCGCCACGCTGCCGAATCAGGCCAATGCAGCTAGGCCCACCAGGAGTCGGCGTGCCGCCGACGGCACGGTCCATCTCACGCTGGTAGGCCTCCAAAAGGCATCTCATGCCGGCCGGCCGGTTGGCGCTTTCGAAAAGCTGGACACGGCGTGCCTCCAGCGTCTCAGCGTCGGCGTCTTCCGGGATGGGCACAGTCAGGTCTTGCAGCGCCGCTGCAGCGGATCCTGGCCACCTCCGCCGTGGCGGTGCTGCCGCCCTATCAGCGCGAGGAGGCGGTTCGTCGTAGACCACCACATTGGTGGGGAACGCGTCAAGCGACGTCGTGTCGGAGTCGACAAACATCGGGTCGGTGGAACCAACCGACTCCAAGTCCACAGCAGGCTCGCTGGCGACGTGGAGCTGATCGAGGAGGCTGACGAGGCGGCACTCAGGTCCCTCTGTGCCCACATCAGACGCGGGCTCGTCAGAGAGGCGAATCACGCCAACAAGATCAGTGAGGCAGCTCGCCGCACAGGCGACCTCCATGCTGTGCAGCGTGTCGGTGCAGACGCCGTCTGGCGTGCCGGGCTGGCTGCGCTCGTCGGGAAGGAACAAGGTTCCCGTCCAGAACAGGTCTCCGGGAGACGGTGCACCTCGCCCCACGGTGGGCGCCAAATGTCGAGGGTTGGGTGAGACATATGCCAATGGATGGCTTATCATGGTGGGAGCGAGTAGAACGTCGCTGGTGCACAGAGCGGGATGAGGCGTGAACCACGAGCATGACATACTTTACCAGGTTGGGGCTCTCCTTGGAATAACACCCTAGTCCTGCTCGTGGGGTCTCCGCATGATCATTAAGGCACTAGTGGATACAATGGTGCTCCTCGAGCTGTATGCTAGAGGTAGAAGAAAGCGAGCAGCTCTCTCCTTCCTCTAGGTATGAGTCTAGTTCTAACAGGTTGGGAACCCTTTGCATGGGTGCCACAGGGGTTTATATAGGCCTACCCACGGGGTACAATAGCAATCCGACCGGTGTAGGACCCGGTTGTCGGTGACTCAGTGGCGGCTTCTTCGCCGACAGTGGGGCCCGCCGCTGGTGGGCCCGCGACTAGTCTGATGCAGACCAATAGGCCACTCCGCCGCTCATGGGTCTTGCCGGTTCTGATTCTTTAGCCGCAATGCTAATGTATGAGCTTAGTCGAGGCGTGGAGTGCAGTCCGTCGCTGGTGAAGTCCTTGTAGCCACACGTGTCTCATCTGGTTAATGGTGCACGGGCCCGAGGAAGAGCAGGCGCTGCTAAAGCCGACTTCCCTTAGGTCCGGTGGTGGGCTTCCGCCGTCTTAAGACTCTCGCTGCTGGTAAGGACCCGCCGCTTCTGAGCCGTACCGGCAGACGTCGTGGGAACAGAGCTCCGCTTTGCCAGCGATGTGTCGGGGTGGAGTAGCAGCGATGCCTTGCAGGCGGAGATCTCCGCTTATGCGGACACTTAACCACGCCCGACCCTGGATACTCGGCGATGGGCTGTCTTGTAGCCTCACCCTGTCTTGTCTTCTTAATGGGGAAGCAGACTCTAAAAGCGCCGTGGGCACTTGCTAAAGCGGCCTCTCTGGAGGCGCTTTGCAAGTCGGCCCGTCTTGGCGCCGCCGGCGTCGGCCGCTTAGGCCAGCCGGCCATCGAAGGAGGCGCTTCATCTTGGCGTCTGAGGCGCGGCCGCCCCAATGTCTTGAAAGGTTCGGGGACTCGGGTTAGGCTACCCATGGCCCATTACTCCGACAAGGCGGAGAAGAATCCGAAGGCAAGCCGGCGGACACCCCCCACGATCGTAACGATCGGCGCATCAGATCGTGGCTGGAGTGGAAACCAACGAGGTTGCTCAAGCAGCGGTAGCCCTTTGTGCCGTTTGTCGATGTAGCCAAGAGCATGGGTGGTGGATCCGTGGTCGAGGTTGCTGTCTGAAGAATGCCGTGGTCGAGGTCGGTCAGGGTGGCGGTGTCGAGGAAGTCGCCATGGAGCCCTGGCGCAAGAGGCGCCGAGTTAGCATGGGCGCGATGGTGTCGTCAGTAGGGGTGCACCGGGAAGAAAATGTTGTTGACGACAGCGTCGCGTGAGGTTTATAAGCCGGGGACACATCGTGGATGAAAGCGCGCACCGGTGTTGCCAGCACGGGCATCGTGAAACGAACGAGCGAAGTTGACGAGCGCCGACCAGGCTTGCCAGGCCGGGGACACGTCGTGGATGAAGGAGCGCGTCGGTGTTGCCGGCCTTTGGGCATGCGTGAGCGAGGGACCTGCGAGGCTATGCGCCATGTTGGAGAAGTCTAAGGGACAGCGAGAGAAGAACTTCGGCGATGATTGCGGCGTCCATCGGTGAGGGGCTGATGTCACCAATGGTGGTCGGGGTAGATGGCGGCGATCTTTGGCGACGGGCTGGTGCTTGGACAAAGACTAAGGGGTGGACGAGGCGACGGCGGCTCTGAAAATAGCGGCGGCAGCCAAAAAAGCGGCGGCGGCGGCGGCTGCGGGGGCGGCTAGGTTAGGAAGTGCTGTGGCGGTGCTCAAGTAAGCGAAGAACCGACAGCGTGGCGAACCGGCGGATGGTGGCATTCCACGCCAAGGGAGCGCAGCGGCACATACCACGGGAGGTCGGCCAGCGATGGCGGAGGAGTGGGCTGTGGGCTTTACTTCGAAGAAGCGGCCTTAGCGGCGGCGGGTCGAGCGATGGCGGGAAGACCTCGGACAGCGGCGAGGACCGCGAGCAGCGGCAGCTGCGGCGAAGAAGCGGCGCGCAGGCGATTCGCGGTCGGTGTAACCGCGGGGACGGCCTCGGAGCGGCGGTGGGGACTGTGTATCATGGCCCTACGGCCCGAAGGGACGACGTAGCGGCGACGCACGAGTTGATACAGCTACGAGGAGAACCACGGGGCGGCGGCGCTGTGGCCCGACGGGGCGACGCAGCGGCAGCCCGATGCTCGATCAGCAGAGAGGTGCGCGGTACTCGGGACAATCTTCACGGGACCTGCGGAGGCGCGCGTAACCGACAGGCCAGATCGATCGCGCGGCGTAGATGAGGCGGATCGCGGCGATGAGCGGTGATCAAGCCGATCGCGCGCGAGGTCGGGGACGCCGCTCGGTGAAGGCGGGGTGGCGGCGGAGTCCGCGATGAGGCCGGCGACAACGGACGACGTGGGATGTCGTGCGGACGAGCTTGTCAACACCAGCACCGGACTGCCAAAGCGCGGCGGCGCCGAACAGCGAGCCCGGCGACCAGCGGAGCGGGCGTCCGAGTTGAAGCGGCGGCGAGCTGAAGTAGCCGTCCCCACAGCCAAAACGAGGCGGCGAGGTAACCGCCCGGTTCACCGTGCGAGCCGGCGGAGGTGGGGGCGTGGATCGATGGGCGGGCGGCGCGGCGCGGCTATGATTGGCGTCGCATAAGCGAGAGCCGCCGTGTCGAAGCGATCAGGTGTACGGTCGGAGCAGGCGGTGACGGGCGGACCGGCGCGGATGGCGGTTGGTCTGACGGGCCGCCTCGGCGGCAGCAGCGCACCGCTGGTCGGAGGAAGGCGGCTGGTCGCGCGGGGTCGAATATAAGCGCCGCGAAATTGACGGCGGCGGCGGCGGCGCAAACCGATCAGAAGA
Source organism: Aegilops longissima (assembly GCA_021605205.1). Classification (NCBI taxonomy): domain Eukaryota; kingdom Viridiplantae; phylum Streptophyta; class Magnoliopsida; order Poales; family Poaceae; genus Aegilops; species Aegilops longissima. The sequence goes on along the minus strand of JAHIAM010003970.1, from coordinate 16,606 downwards.
GATTGGAAAACCAAAACAAAAATGCCGATCAAAATGACCGGCGAGAAGCGAAAAAACCGGAGCAAGGGCTCGGGAAAAAGACTCTCTAGGGCAGCCCGTATCTCTGACGGTGGGCGAACCCTAATTCTGGTGGCCCCGGCGGTCATGGAGGCCGACCGCCTCGAGGCGGCTTGCGAGTCGGAAGTGGCGGCTAGGGTTTGAATCGTGATTAGGTTGTTAGAAGGGAGAGAGAGTATTGGTGTAATAGTTCGTTGTATTGCTTGTGTCTCGTGGACATGTATATAGGAGTACAATGATCTACTTGCAGTACAAGACAAGCCAGAACAAATTCTAGTATATCCCATCTTTCCTAATAATCAATATACTCAACATTGCCCATAACTCTGACAAGGTACAACGTCAGGCAAAGGGAATGGCCATATGGGCATTCATTGACGAGTTTACTTTGATAGGGAGTCAACACACTTTGCTAGAAGCTGCTACTGACTATCATCTTGTGATCGACTGATCATGGGCCCGAGTCGGCCAAATGAGTTTGGCGATTCGATGCCATGACATGAGTCGGAGGAGTGACTCTTGTTGTGTCCGACTCAAAGTAAACCTGCAAGGTCACACACTTGATAGAATTGGAGCTAGCTGGAAGGATTTTTGACTGATAGTGGTGCGATCGAGTGAGACTCCAGTTGACAAGGGACATGTTGGACAACTGGCTAGAGTTAGGGTTTGTAACTGGAAAATATAGTAACACACTATGTAAAATATAGTAATTTTTGTAAAAATGCAATAAATTACAAACTTGGGTAGTAATTTTTTTTGAATTACTATATTTTATACACATTTACTAGATTTTGTATATAGTGTTACTAGGGGTGTTACTAGGGGTGTACAATTTTCTCCCGCATTGCAGCGACGACCCATAAATTTTCTCCGCATTCGTTGAACTAGTTTGAGGACACGGATGCGGGAAACCACCATCCAACGCTGCCCGCATACATTTCAACAAGAATCCAAACCAAATGGATGAAATTCGTTCAAACATGACGGATTTCATTAAAATTCAGACATAATTTACATTAAAAGGTCGATATTTCGACCATTCAACTAAAAAACCTAAACCCTACACTCGACGACCACCTCGTACGCGTGGCCGCCCTGCCCCGCCACACCGCCGTCGCCCTCCGTGTCATCGTCGTTGTCATGGTCCCTCCAGCGGTGATCTGACCTTGGAGGGCATGACAACTGCTGTCCGTGAGTTAGGCGGAGGTTTACGAGATGAGGTACAAGGACTGTATTGCCCGACACGCGTCATCAAGTTCATAATCTCTACCACTAAGCGATGAGGTACAAGTTGTACTCCCAAGGTTGGATCTTGGTGTGGCGGCGCTACGGGTAAGTTTTGTGTGCAATCGTTGCACCGCGTGACCCAACATGATGAAAATCCAGCGAAGAAGCGTGCAATCGCTGATGGTTCTCAAACAATCCATATGGATGAAGAAAAAGCGAAGCGAGGCGGTTTTGCTAAATGTAAGTTGAGGAAAGTGCAAGCCTATGTGTCATCATCGATTTTGTTTGCTAGCTTTTGTGATCTTTGGTTGGCTGCTCTTGGATGTGCTTTCTTTCTTAGTGTTTCAATTATATTTCTTGAGTGGACATACCTCTTCAGCGTATCTATAATTTTATTGTTCCATGTTGTTATATTATTATTCGGGATGTTTATAATCATTTTATATCATTTTTGGTACTAACCTATTGACATAGTGCCAATTGTGAGTTGCTGTTTTTGCAAGTTTTTTACATTGCAGAAATCAATACCAAGCGGAGTCAAGCATGGCGAAACTTTTGTGGATTTTTTGGACGAAGACAACAGTGGGCCAAAGAAGCACACAGGGGGTGCTCGAGAGGAGCACAACCCACCGAAGCCTGGAGGCCAGGCGGCATACAGTGGGTTGTGCCACCTTGTTGCCTCCCGACCGCCTCTTTACTCTATAAATACCCCAATATTCCAGAAACCCTAAAAAGTCGGCGAAAATCAATTCCATCCATAAGTTCGGAACCACGGATCCAATCTAGGCGCCATCACGGAGGGTTCATCATGTCCATTGGTGCCTCTCCGATGATGTGTGAGTAGTTCTTTGTAGACCTACGGGTCCGTAGTTAGTAGCTAGATGGCTTCCTCTCTCTATTTTGATTCTCAATACAATGTTCTCTTGGAGATCCATATGATGTAACTCTTTTCGCGGTGTGTTTGTTGGGATCCGATGAACTTTGCGTTTATGATCAGATCTATCTTTTTATCCATGAAAGTGATTTGAGTCTTCTTTGGTCTCTTATATGCATGATTGCTTACAGCCTCGTATTTCTTCTTTGATATTTGGGTTTTGTTTGGACAACTTAATCTATTTATCTTGCAATGGGAAGAGGTGCCTTGCAATGGGTTCGATCTTATGATGCTTGATCCTAGTGACAGAAGGGGAACCGACACATATGTATTATTGCTATTAAGGATACCAAGATGGGGTCTATTTCTACATAAATAGATCTTGTCTACATCATGGCATCGTTCTTATTGCATTACTCCATTTCTCCATGAACTTAATACAGTAGATGCATGTTGGATAGCGGGCGATGTGTGGAGTAATAGTAGTAGATGTAGGGAGGAGTCGGTCTACTAATCTTGGACGTGATGCCTATATAATGATCATTGCCTGGATATCGTCATGATTATTTGAAGTTTTATCAATTGCCCAACAGTAATTCGTTTACCCACCGTTTGCTATTTTTCTCGAGAGAAGCCACTAGTTAAATCTACGGCCCTCGGGTCTCTTCTTTATTATATTTGCCTTTGCGATCTATTTTTATTTGGTTTTATTTTCAGATTTATTAAACCAAAAATACAAAAAATACCTTGCTGCAATTTATTTTACCTCGCGTTCCCGTGAGATCCATCTATCAAATTATTACAATTTTCTCACATCTGTTTGCCAATTTACGGTGCGTTGCGAAAGGATTGACAACCTTTAACACATTGGGCTGCGGTATTTGTTATTTGTGTGCAGGTGCCATTCACGTAGTGTTGCGTGATTCTCCCTCTTGGTTCGATAACCTCGGTCTCATCACTGGGAAATACCTACCATTGTTGTCTGCACCATCCCTTCCTCTTTGGGAAATACCGGCGTAGTTCTAGCAGACATCGAGACACCTCAAACCCCTCTTGATCAACGTCACGAGGCTTCTCAAGAGAGCAAACCGTGTCCAAAACTCATCTTGAAAGCGTATTAATCTTAAAACTTCTAAGCATCATCTACCTTGTCAAAATTCATCAAACCCAACAAGCATCGATAGAAGGGCGGGGTCGGTGTCAAAACCGGCGAATCTCGGGTAGGGGTCCCGAACTATGCGTCTAGGCGGATGGTAACAGGAGACAAGGGACACGATGTTTTACCCGAGTTGGGCCCTCTTGATGGAGGTAAAACCCTACGTCTGCTAGATTAATATTGATGATGTGTGTTACAAGAGTGGATCTACCACGAGATCAAAGAGGCTAAACCCTAGGAGCTAGCCTATGGTATGATTGCTGTTAGATCCTCGGACTAAAACCCTCCGGTTTATATAGACATCGGATAGGGTTAGGGTTACCTGAGTCGGTTACAATGGTAGGATATCTACATATCCGTATCGTAAACTTCGCCTTCCACGCCAAGGAAAGTCCCATCCGGACACGGGGCCGAAGTCTTCAATCTTGTATCTTCATAGTCTTGGAGTCGGCCGATGATGATAGTTGACCATTCGGACACCCCTAGTCGGACTCCTCGGTAGCCCTGAACGAGGCTTCAATGACGAGTCCGGTAGCGCATGTTGTCTTCGGCATTGCAAAGGCGGGTTGTTCCTCGAATAATTTATACAAGATTGTGAACACCAGGATAGTGTCGGCTCTGCAAAATAAATTCCACATACCACCGTAGAGAATAATATTACACAAGATCAATCTGCTGGCGTATTTTGTGGCGTGGCGTCGCACCACTACCAAGCCTTTATTCAAATTGTTTTCTTGTTCCACCTCGGTAGCGTTGGTAGGCGGTTTCCTTAGCACGTCTTGTCGGCGGAGATCGTGTTCCCCTTATTCGGGATTCCCATCAATACGGACGTGGGTAACCCAACCACGCCATTGATTGTGGCGCTTGGGAGATAGCGAGTTTTACCGGCTGGTGGGGACACATGTTTTGTCCGCCCATATAAGGGATAAGGATCCACCCTTTTACCTATGCCTTCTTCCTCCTTTGCTCATCCATTCCCGTGCACTTTCGAGCTCTAGCGCCCAAGTCCGCACTTCTCACCTCAACCTTCTCCAACTATGTCGGGGCGGGAGGCAAGTCGGCGGAGGGCAGATCGAGGCTGCGCGGCGCGGATATCTGTCGGCGACATTGCGCCGGCTCCCGACGAGGAGCTCGTCCCCAACCCGGGCCCCATGAGAGGTAGTATTTCTTCCCCATTTCCTCCATGGGACTGGGCTTCCCACTTCATCCCTTTGTCCAAGGCGCTCATGTTCTACTCGGCTTAGATTTCCATGATCGGCCCGAATTTCATCCTCAACATCTCGGTGTTTATAAATGGGTGTGCGGCGTTCCTCTGCATCAGCCCGCTTGACTTGGCTCAAGACCTTGATGTCAAGCGAAGCTTGTGAAAGGCAGCCAAGCGGAGTCTTGGGGCGCCATGGTGGGCAGGATGTCCCACGTTCACGTGAATGGAGGCACTTTCGTGGAAGCCATCAAGGGGTGGCAATTGGGGTGGTTCTACATCACCGAGCAGCGTGACCCTGATTGGGCAGCGGCCCCAATTCAGATTTGCATCCCCACGGCTCACCTCCTAGAAAGAGTGGCGGATTTGGGGATTCGGAGGAGCTGGCCGGACTCAAGCTGTATCCGAGTGGTGGACAAAGCTCAAGCTTGTCAACATAGTCCAGTCATGCTCATCCGCGGATTCTCCCGTGCCGGCAGGGGCTTTAATATGTGGGAGTTTGATCGGAGCAGCACCAAACCTGGCGGGCTCTTGACACTCGTCACGAAGATGTGCGGAAGGTGCCGTTCAAGGCGCCCGAAGCTCCGCATCCGCTACGAAGATCGCGGATTCTGCTGCATGGCGTCCAGTGACGAGGTAAGTGATTTCACCACTTGTTTTCCATAGTTTGGCTCTATCACGGGATCTAAACTCCCTTTACCTTTGGCAGGAATGGCTCCACGAAGGCGAGCAATTACCTGTCCGGCCCCATTGCGGAGGACCCGGTGGGCGCCCGCCTAACAGGGCTGCTGGCTCCGGCACCCACGTGGTGCGGAGAAGAAAAACCAAGAAGGCGGCCACGAGGGACTCGGAAGAGTTCCGTTTTCAGGTGCTATCGGATGATGAATCAAGGCCGACTCCTCCCACCAAGGTGAGGAGGAAGAATAAAAACCTCTCCCGGTGAAGGAGAAACAAAGGAAGGCCTCCCCAACAAGGGAGGCGAAGGAATCAGAAGGAAAAACTCTTCCTTGGACTGCTCATGCGCCTTGATGTGGCAGCAGGCGGCATCCAAGGGCCAAGCCCTGGCGAGATCGTAAGTATCCGGACTCCCGAATGACTTCAAGGTTTTATTTTAGCCACATAATGTCTTTCTAATGCGCATACAACCCTACTGTCCGCCCAAGGATGATCTTCCCGTTTAAATCAAGCGGGTCCTTGGAGTCGTCGGATATGGATTCCCTTCCATTGCCTCCACCCCGTCTGCAGCGGACGATGCGAGTGGGATCGAAAGGACCCACCGGAGGAGGAGGCCGGAGGTGTCACGGACACCCTCCGGACTGTGCACGGACTCAGCCCGGAGGCCACGGTGGCTCCGGTCCGTGGCGACCCCGTAAGAAGGGCAAGACCGGCGCGGCTGCCTCCGTCCAACGGAGGTGCGGATAATTCTTGGGCGCTCAGCGCCTCCATCAAGAACACCGCCTTTTATGAGTCGGGTGATTGAAAGATTCAGCTCGCCAAGAGCGGTGACGAAGCTTGCGGTAGCCTTCTAACAGGCTTTGAGGTAAAATTTCAATATATGTAAAATGGTACGCATAGATAGTAGCCCCGATGCTCGGTTCGGTGTTGGGAAGAAAAGCGGGACTATCTTTCTGACCTCCCTTGCTTGCTGCGGAGTCAATACTGAAGGAAAACCTCGGCGGTCCGAGAGCGAGCTCGGCCATGCTTGAAGAAGCAGCTCGAGGAAAAAGAAGGTGAGTAATACCTTATGAAAATTGTACCTTCGAGAAAAGGATTTGGCTGCAAGAAAAATGACAAGGATAACGTGGGTATTGTAGGGGCCACTAACGAGGTGGCGACCACTGAAGGAGGCGGTGGCAGCGGCCAAGCATAATCTGACATGGGCGCAGCAGCCGAGAAGAAGCGGGAGGCGGGGTGGCGGAGGTACAGCAAGAGCTCCGGGATCTCGTGAAAAAACATGAGAGCTTGGGCGTGACTCGAACTTCGAGTCCGAGCTTACAGCGGCTCTTGAGAGTGCCAAAGCCGCTAAGGCGAAGCCTACAAGGCCCTCCGGAGATTGAGGCGGTGAAGAAAATAGCAGCGGTAAGGCATTTTTCATGCGAGTAAGCATGTGAGTGTTAATTACCTGTTGCTTACCGAATTCGGAGCTCTCGAGGCGTTCATGAATCTTCCTTGCAGGCGTGTCGATCTTGCGCATTCTCTGGGGCGAGGAGGGGCTCGGCGGAGAAAGGTCTTGGTCTCGATATCTGAGGCGGACATCAGTGCCCCTAGCGACCAGCTGAAGCAGCTGGTCGAGCTCCTAAAGCGGCGAACAGGCCATGAAGGGCCTCATAGTTGGTTTGTGGCCTAAGGAGGCCATGCACAGGAGCTACCCGGCTGGTGCGGCGGTGACGGATGCGTGCCCGTGGGTTGAAGTGATCAAGCATTCCGCTTGTATTGAGGGTGCCGTCGGGCCTTGCCGCGCAAAGGTGCTGGGGCAAGATGGATGCCCGAAGCTTGTGGCGGACCCGCCACGGAGGGCAAGGAGCATATGCGCCAGAGATGTATTATAAGAGTGTGTTGAAGGCGCCCGCACTATTGCGGGTGAGTGCTCAAAAGATGTAATATTTGAGTAGACTCGCATTTTGTTATCACTGTGCGCTGAAAACTTAGTTCATATCGCTAAGCAGCGCTTGTTAATTTAAAATATTACCTTACGTGCGGCTGTTTATCAAATCGAGAGATGGCAAATCGTGGCTTCAGCCCCCATGCCACGAGTCTTTGGGGTGTTAGGGATAAACTTGGCGCTCTTGTTCCCATTTTGGGTCCATCTAGGGAGGCTCTCAACACAGCGAACAAGGCAGCGGACTTATAATGCTTGAACACTCTCCTTAGCCATAGAATTCTATAATTTTAAATTTGGTGAAGCCCCTAGTCTTGAAGTCGAATTTGGGGCGCTATCACGCCATGGCGGACGGTATCCGGCTCCTCGCTCTAAGCGGCATAAGTCTTTAAGGACTGTAAAAACCTCTCGAACAGCGACCGGCTCTCGCCTCATCATGACGGTCAGTTTTAGCTTTCTCCAGAGGTGTTAACCCAGCCCGAGCTGAGGCGGAATCGCGAGTGGTTCTCCGGTGCTACCTTAGCCGATATAGCGGGCGTAAGGTACCAAAACATGGGGCCGGGCAAACCCAACTATTGACCCAAGACATGATTGAGCTGATGCATATAGTGCTATAAGTTCGGGTGCCGCACTTGTGAAAGTGTTAGGACTCATTATACCATAATCACGGAAACATAAGCCCACAGGTGTATATTAGCCGTACCAAAGTGTACGGATGCAACATGTCGTGAATGAACATATGTATGAAAAAAAAATGCAATTATAAAAAAAGGTGCTGCATTGTTTTATTCAATAAGTGCTGCTACGAATGCGAGCGATACAAATAGTCACGATAAGCAAGGCATGAGACTGTTAAACATGTCCCCCTCGGGGGTAGGCTGCAGATTGGTGTATGAAAATGCTCGTAATGGAGACCACTGTATATTCGTTGTAGCCTTTATCCTTCCACAGCGTTGCATCGTGAGTTGGCAGGTCTGCTGCCGGACAGGGCTTCGACAAGCGAGTCTGTGGGTAAAAGTAAAGGTAAAAAGAAAAGAAAAGGAGCGACACACTTGAGAGCCCTGGTGTGGTTGAGCGCGATGCAGGGTTTATCGTGGTCGTGCCCCTCTCCCCATGCCCATGGTATCTTGAGCGTAATGGTGTCTGCAGAAGGACCTGCTGACGTTCGCGGGGAGCTGGGGTTGGGGCCGCCTTTCTGTGCGTGCTCAAAGCGTGCCGGTGGTCTTATTGTAAGTTGCTCGGTGGCGCTTGGCTATATCCGGCAGCTTAGCGGCGGACTCGAAATGCCTTAGAGGCTGCATTGCGCTTTACGCGCGAGAGCGGTATATGTTCCTCCGTCGGAAGAGCGTTCGGTGTTTCCGTTGACTGTGATGACTCCTCGAGGGCTGGCATCTTGAGCTTGAGGCATGCGTGGTGCGGCACCGCGTTGAACTTTGCAAACGCAGTGCGTCCAGAGCAAGGCATGATAGCCGCTGCGGAGCGGGACTATGTCGAAGATTAACTCCTCGCCGGAAGTTATCCGGGATCGAAGACCACTTCGGTGTAATTGAGCTGTACAATTGGCTTCTACACCTGGTATGGCGCCTTTAAAGGTCGTTTTGGTAGGTTTAATCCTTGAGGGTCTATGCCCATTTTGCGCCTTTGTATCCTGGTAAAGCAGGTTCAGGCTTGCTGCCGCCGTCCATCGGGACTACGGTTGAGTGCAATCCATCGGCGATTGGGTCTAAGACCAGTGCGGGCCGAATCCGCCGTGGCGGATCTTTGGTGGGGTGGTCCCTTGGTCAAAAGTGATTGGGCGGGAGGACCATGGATTGAACTTGGGGCAGGCTGGCTCCATCGGCGTAGACATCCACGAGTGCGCTTCCGCTCCCTTACGGGTATGTCGTTGCGTATATCATGTTCACCGTCCGCTTTTCGAAACCCTTCTTTCCTCTATTGTTTGGCGGTTGGGTCTCGTCCTCGTCATCGCTATGCAGCCTTGTCATTGCTTTTCGGCCATTAGCTTGCCTGCTTGCTTGAATACCCAACAGTCCTGTTGGTGTGGTTAACTGGCTTTTCGAAGTGCCGTGTATTTGCTGGCGGTCAAGTATTCGGTCCAAATTGGACGGACCGGAGTAGTTCTTTTGAATGGCTTTTTTGCTGACGGGTTTAGAGCCTCGAATCCGGCATTAACTTCCGTATCCTCAATATTATGCGCCGTTAATGCGGCGTTTGTTTTATTGCACAGCGGCCTGCCATTTCGGTCCTTGAAGTCGGACTTGCCAAATTTTTCTTTGAGGTTGTTGCTGCGTGCTAGCCAGCTGTCCTCACCAGTAGAAGCGGGTCATGAGTGATGTGAGGGCTGCCATGGATTTGGCTTTTCTGTCCTAGGTGCGGGCAAGCCACTCGTCGCGGATGTTATGCTTGAAGGCCGCGAGGCCTCCGCATCCGGACGATCAGCGATTTGGTTTTCTTGGTTAAGAACCGTGTCGAAATTATCGGCGATTAAATCTGATTGCTGAATTATGTGGCTTAGGTCATCGGCGTTGCTGGTGAGTGCGCACATAAGTGCCTGGAAGTTATCGAGAATCGGCTTCGAGTCCTCCCAGCTCCCAATTGACTCTGGCGGCAAAATGTTGAGCCAATGCGGGCTGGTCCTTTAAGCGAGGGGAGGTATTTGATGGCGTGAAGATCGTCACGCGGGCCATGTGGATGTGAAGAAGATAGTCTTGATCCAAACGCGAAGTCGATGTGCCATCATAGGATTCAATATTGACGGGTTTAAACCCTTGAGGATTTGATGATCCATTACTTAAATACATGAAGCATAGCGGGTGTCTTGGCGCCTCTGTCTTTGGCGATATCACGGCCAGACTCAAAAGAGCTTTATGCATTTTTGTTGGCCCGGCGGACTTCTGTGTCCGTGCCCGACGGTTGTAAATCCGCGTCAAGTAGATACCAGCGATCCATAGATCGATCTTGATTGTCTTGCCTTGTCCTCAATATATCTCGCAGGTCGGGCGTTCCCCTTTGGCCGTGTGCTTTTTGGCGATCTTAGGAGTGCGGTTCTAGTGAAGGGCCTAGAGGCCTCTCTGTCGCGACCACGGGGTGGTCGGTCAGCCGTATTGTCTCCTGGTGATGCGGGTTCATAAGCCTCCTCCTCTAATCGGGGGAGCAGCTTGCGTTTAGGGTAGCTTTTGGAGGGGCGTTCGAGCTCATGCTCTTCGGCCGCGAGGACTTTAGTCCATCTGTCGGCTAGCAGATCCTGATCAGCTCGAAGCTGTTGCTGCTTTTTCTTGAGGCTGTTCGCCGTGGCCATAAGCCTGCGTCTAAGCTCTTGTTCGGCCGGGATCCTCGAGCACGCAGCGAATTCATTGTCGTCGAGCTTGCCCGTCTTGGGAGGAGGCATATAATCCTCTACCTCTTCTTACGCTCTCTCTTGAGGTGGCGTCTCCATCCTCTGTCTTTGGATCTTCTTTGGAGTGGATTGTCTTGGCACTATCCGGTGTATTGTTATCTCGGTGCGGAATCTTCATTCTTCTTGTGGCGGGATTTAGGCGGCGCCGGCCAGCGCCGGCGGCAGTACGCTTCTTGGAGGGTCATCCTCCGTTGTTCCATCGCCGTTCCCATCTTTTGGGATGTCCATCATGTATATGTCGTATGGCGAGGTGGCCTTCCGATGCCACTGTAGGCGCTGGGTCTTGGTAAATCTCGGCATCGCCGTCCATACCGTCGATGTCTTGGTCGTAGTCTAGCATGTCGGTTAGATCGTCGACAATGGCTACCAAGTGGGTGGTGGGTGGGCGTTGAATTTCTTCGTCGTCCGCATCCCAACCTTCGACCGTAATCCAGCCCGGGCTCTCCGGATAAAGAGAGAGACTTTAGTGAATTCAGGATGTCGCCAAAGGCGAGTCTTTGAAAGATGTCATGACGATGAACTCCATGGCCAGGCGTGTCGGATTCGATTAGCAAGAAGCGCGAGAGGTTGAGTCGGAGAGGAGTCCGGCACCACAGTCGAGGTCTTCATGCAAGGACAGGGATAGAGTTATTTCGATCGCCGTAGAGATTAAAGCCCCGGCGGTGTCCAACCACTCGTCCTCGATCGGGAATCCGGCTCGGATTAAGGGTCGGGGCGGATTCGAGGTCGGACCTCGAGGAGCCTTTGACCGACTCTGAGCTAGATTATGCCCATCGAAATAGTGCGGCGCGTGTTGGGGAGCGTTGCAGAAAATTAAAATTTTTCCTACGGTTTCACCAAGATCCATCTATGAGTTCTACTATGCAGCGAGTAGCGAGAGAGTTTGCATCTACATACCACTTGTAGATCGAATCACAGGCGTTCTTGAGAGTGGTGATGAAGGCGTTCCCAGCGTGATTCCGATCACCGATGACCAAAATCTTGAAAGGACAGCACCTCCGTGTTCAACACACGTGCGGGAGACGATGGCGTCTCCTCCGTCTTGATCCAGCAAGAGTGAAGGAGAGGTTGAAGAAGACAATTCCAATGGCAGCCTGACGGCGTGGTGCAGCTGGTCTGCAGTAGTTCTCCGTGAGGGCTTGCCAAGCTCGCGTGGAGAAAGGAGGTGTTGGGAGGGAGGGGCTGCGCCTACAAGCTGTGTTGGCAGCCTCCCCCACCCCTCTATTATAGGAGGAGAGGGTCAAGGGGCCGGCCCTCTAGGGAAAACCCTAGGGGCGGCGGCCAGAGAGGAGAGGAGGGTGGCTTGCCCCCAAGCTGAGGCGCCCCTTTGGGTTTCCTCCTCCCAAACCCTAGCCGCATGGGCCTGGGTGGGAGGTGCGCCCAGCCACCAGGGGCTGGCTCCCTCTCCACTTAGCCCATGTGGCCCCCGAGAGGTGGCCCCTCCGGTGGACCTCGGAACCCTCCGTGGCCCGTACTTTACGGTATACTACGAAACTTCCAGGTCCGTTTAACCACTTTCCATATATAAATCTTTACCTCAGGACCATTCGGAACTCCTCGTGGCGTCAGGGATCTCATCAGGGACTCGAACAACATTCGGTAATCACATACTTGTCTTCCTATTAACCCTAGTGTCACCGAACCTTAAGTGTGTAGACCCTACGGGTTGGGAGACATCTGAGACATGACCGAGACTACCTCAAGTCAATAACCAACAGCGGGATCTGGATACCCATGTTGGCTCCCACATGCTCCTCGATGTTGTCATCGGATGAACCCGCGATGTCAAGGGTTCAAGTAACCCGTATTCTATTCCCTTTGTCGACGGTATGTTACTTGCGAGACTTCGATCGTCGGTATCCCAATACCTCGTTAGTCTCGTTACGGCAAGTCACTTTACTCGTACCGCAATGCATGATCCGTGACGGACACTTGATCACTTTGAGCTCATTATGATGATGCATTACCGAGTGGGCCCTAGTGATACCTCTCCGTGTCGGAGTGACAAATCCGATCTCGATCCGTGTCAACCCAATGGTCACTTTCGGAGATACACTGTAGTGCACCTTTATAGTCACCCGATTCGTTGTGACGTTTGATACACCAAAGCACTCCTCGGTATCCGGGAATTGCGATCTCATGGTCTAAGGAAGAGATACTTGACATTGGAAAAGCTCTAGCAAAAGCGAACTACGATCTTTGTGCTATGCTTAGGATTGGGTCTTGTCCATCACGTCATTCTCCTAATGGCGTGATCCGTTATCAATGACATCGATGTCCATAGTCGAAACCATGACTATCTGTGACCAGCGAGCTAGTCAACTAGAGGCTTACTAGGGGCGTATTGTAGTCTATGTATCCACACGTGTATTACGATTTCCGGATAATACTGTTATAGCATGAATAAAGACAATTATCATGAACAAGGAAATATAATAATAATGCTTTTATTATTGCCTCTAGGGCATATTTCCAACAGTCTCCCACTTGCACTAGAGTCAATAATCTAGTTTACATTGTGATGAATCGAACACCCATAGAGTTACGGTGTTGATCATGTTTTGCCGCGGAAGAGGTTTAGTCAGCGGATCTGCGACATTCGAGATCCGTATGCACTTTACAAATTTCTATGTCTCCATCTGAACATTTTCACGGATGGAGTTGAGCGGCAACTTGATGTGCACTGGTCTTCTTGTGAAACCTGGGCTCCTTGGCAAGAAGCAATAGCTCGGTGTTGTCACAGGAAGAGTTTGATCGGCCCGACGCATTGGGTATGACTCCTAGGTCGGTGATGAACTCCTTCACCCAAATTGCTTCATCGCTGCCTCCGAGGCTGCCATGTACTCCGCTTCACATGTAGATCCCGCCGGCGGCTGCTTGCGGCTGCACCAGCTCTTGCTCCACCATTCAACATATACGCGTATCCGGTTTGTGACTTAGAGTCATCCGATCTGTGTCGAAGCTAAGCGTCGGCGTAACCGATTCTGACGAGCTCTTCGTCACCTCCATAAGCGAAACATGTCCTTTGTCCTTTTCGGTGCTTCAGGATATTCTTGACCGCTGTCCGGTGTTCCTTGCGGGATTACTTTGGTACCTTCCTACCAAACTTACGGCAAGGTTTACATCAGATCGGTACCTGCATGGCATACATAATAGATCCTATGGCTGAGGCATAGGGGATGACACTCATCTCTTCTTTATCTTTTGCCGTGGTGGGGCATTGAGCTGAGCTCAATCTCACACCTTACAATCTGAGCAAGAACCCTTCTTGGACTGATCCATTTTGAACTTCTTCAAAATCTTATCAAGGTATGTGCTTTGTGAAAGACCTATGAGGCGTCTCGATCTATCTCTATAGATCTTGATGCCTAATATATAACAACTTCTCCAAGGTCCTTCATTGAAAACACTTATTCAAGTAGGCCTTAATGCTGTCCAAGAATTCTATATCATTTCCCATCAAGTATGTCATCTACATATAATATGAGAAATGCTCTGAGCTCCCACTCACTTTCTTATGCATGAGGCTTCTCCATAAGTGCGCATAAACTAAGCAGCTTTGATCATCTCATCAAGCGAATGTTCTAACTCGAGATGCTTGCACCAGCCCATAAATGGATCGCTGGAGCTTGCATACTTTCGACATTCTTAGGATCGACAAAACCTTCCGGCTGTATCATATCAGCTCTTCCTTAAGATAGCCGTTAAGGAGCAGCTGTTTTGGCGTCCATCGCCATATCTCATAATCATAGTATGCGGCAATTGCTAACATGATTGAGACGGACTTAAGCTTCGCTACGGGAGAGAAAGTCTCATCGTAGTCAATCCCTTGAACTTGCGATAACCCTTAGCGACAAGTCGAGCTTTATAGATGGTGACATTACCATCGCGTCCGTCTTCTTCTTAAAGATCCATTTGTTTTCTATCGCTCGCCGATCATCGGGCAAATCGGTCAAAGTCCACACTTTGTTTTCATACATGGATTCTATCTCGGTTCATGGCTTCTAGCCATTTGTTGGAATCTGGGCCGCCATTGCTTCTTCATAGTTCGAAGGTTCTCGTTGTCTAACAACATGATTTCCGGAGACGGGGTTGCGTACCACTCAGTGCGGAGCGTGTCCTAGTGGACCTCTGATTCATTAGCAACTTGATCCGAAGTACCTTGATCATCATCATGAATTTCCTCTTGGTTGGTGTAGGCATCACGGGAACATTTTCTGAGCTGCACTACTTTCTGTTCAAGAGGTAGTACTTCATCGAGTTCTACTTTCCTCCACTTACTTCTTTCGAGAGAAACTCTTTTCAAGAAAGATTCCGTTCACAGCAACAAAGATCTTGCCTTCGGATCTAAGGTAGAAGGTATACCCAAAGGTTTCCTTAGGGTATCCTATGAAAGCGCATTTTCCGACTTGGGTTCGAGCTTTTCAGGTTGAAGTTTCTTGACATAAGCATCGCATCCCCAAACTTTTAGAAGCGACGACTTAGGTTTCTTCCCAAACCATAATTCATACGGTGTCGTCTCAGCGGTTTAGGCGGTGCCCTATTTAAAGTGAATGTAGCTGTCTCTAGGCGTATCCCCAAAATGATAGCGGTAAATCGGTAAGAGACATCATAGATACGCACCATATCCAATAAAGTGCGATTCTGACGTTCGGACACACCGTTCTGTTGAGGTGTTCGGTGGCGTTAGTTGTTAAACGATTCCACATTTTCTTAAGTGTGTACCAAATTCATGACTTAAATATTCTCCTCCACGATCCGATCGTAAGAATTTTATCTTTCGGTCCGTTGATTCTCTACTTCATTCTGAAATTCCTTGAACTTTTCAAAGGTCTCAGACTTGTGTTTCATCAAGTAGACATACCCATATCTACTCAAGTCATCTGTGAGTGAGAACATAACGATATCCTCCATGAGCCTCAACGCTCATTGGACCGCACACATCGGTATGTATGATTTCCAACAAGTTGGTTGCTCGCTCCATTGTTCGAGAGAATGGAGTCTTGGTCATCTTGCCCATGAGGCATGGTTACGCATGTGTCAAATGATTCATAATCAAGAGACTCCAAAAGTCCATCAGCATGGAGCTTCTTCATGCGCTTGACACCAATGTGACCAAAGGCGGCAGTGCCACAAGTATGTGGGACTATCGTTATCAACTTTACATCTTTTGGTATTCACGCTATGAACATGTGTAATACTACGCTCGAGATTCATTAGAATAAACCATTGACCATCGAACATGACCATAAAACATATCTCTCATATAAATAGAACAACCATTATTCTCGGTTTAAATGAGTAGCCATCTCGCATTAAGCGAGATCCGGATACAATATTCATGCTCAAACTTGGCACCAAATAACAATTATTAAGGTTCATAACTAATCCGTGGGTAAATGAAGAGGTAGCGTGCGATCAGCGATCACATCGACTCTGGAACCATTCCGGCGCGCATCGTCACCTCGTCCTTCGCGATCTCCGCTTATTCCGCAGCTCCTGCTGTGAGTTACAAATATGAACAGCGGCACGGTATCAAATACCGGGAGTTACTACGATTCTTGGTAAGGTACACATCAATTACATGTATATCAAATATACCTTTGGTGTTGCGGCCTTCTTATCCGCTAAGTATTTGGGGCAGTTCCGCTTCGGTGACCCTTCCCTTGCAATAAAAGCACTCGATCTCAGGCTTGGGTCCATTCTTTGACTTCTTCCGGCAACTTGCTTGCAGGCGCGGCAATCTCCTTGCCGTCCTTCTTGAAGTTTTTCTTACCCTTGCCCTTCTTGAACTTAGTGGTCTTATTGACCATCAACACTTGATGTTCTTTCTTGATTTCAACCTCGGTGACTTCAGCATAGAGAACACTTCAGGAATGGTCTTTACCATCCCCGCATGTTGTAGTTCATCACAAAGCTCTTGTAGCTTGGTGGGAGCGGCGGAGGATTCATCAATGACCGCCTCATCGGGGAGGTTAATATTCATTTGGGTCATACGGTTGTGCAACCCGGACATCTTGAGAATGTGCTCCTTGCAGAACTGTTTTCCTCCATCTTACAACTATAGAACTTGCCGGAGATGTCATATCTCTCGA
>JAHIAM010003969.1:0-29275 GCA_021605205.1 Aegilops longissima | reverse complement strand
ATTCTATTGCAAGTCCCTTGCCAAACCAAACGGATAATTCAAGAGACGTGCAAAGATAACTCAATCACAAGGTATAAAAGAATTCAGAGAAGATTCAAATATTATTCATAGATAAGCTGGATCATAAACCCAATAACTCATCTGGGCTCCAACAAACACACACCGCAAAAAAGAAGATTACATCGAATAGGATCCTCAATGAGAGAGGGGAGAACATGGTATTGAGATCCAAAGAGAGAAGAAGCCATGGAGCTCCCGAGGGGCCCACTAATGGGGAGGCTATATATAGGGGAAGGAGTACGCTGGTGCGGCGCCCACCTCGCGCCTGGTGGCGCCCACGCCCCCGGAAACTTCTTGGAGTAGGGTCCAAGTCTCCTCGGATCACGCTCGTGAGAAGATCACGCCTGGTTTCATTCTGTTAGGACTCGCTTTGATATTCTGTTTCTCTAAATACTAAAATAGGCAAAAACAACACCTGGGCTAGGCCTCCTGTTAATAGGTTAGTCCCAAAAATAATATAAAAGTGGAAAATAAAGCCCAATATAGTCCAAAACAAGAGATAAAGTAGCATGGAGCAATCAAAAATTATAGATAGGTTGGAGATGAGTCAATGTTCTGCAATGCACGGCATCTTGCTAGTCCATGAAAACAACACATGGCTAAATTCCACGGCTAACGAGGGATTTGAATCTGCTGGAGGCTATTTGATATTTCCTGTAGCAAAAATATTGGCGACTACTTTGCCATGGCCGCACCGCCTCGAGTTCATCCTAACATTCCCTTCTCTGCGGAGCCTATGCAGGGTCGACGAAGGCGGTCGCCGCAACAAAAGGATTCGCAAGACACTCGCTGTGGTACGCCGGGCGCCGCCCGCAATGGCCTTCATGGGACCCAAGCGGGCGCAGCCTCGTGTTCTACTTCTCATCGATGATGGCGGCAGACGCGAGGCGCTGCCACCGACTGCCGCTTCTCCGCACCCGCTTCGCCGCTGCTGTATGGCGTGGGCCGCCGCATGGAGTTCCCGCCACGTAAACGGAGACGCGGGTACGAGGCGGGCGGCGTGATCGGCAAGAACGACGCTCAGGCGCCGCTTCCTCGCCGAAATGGCCAGAGCGGCGAGTTGTCGGGAATCACAGGTGATACGCCTCCAACGTATCTATAATTTTTGATTGCTCCATGCTACTTTATCTATTGTTTTGGACTATAATGGGCTTTATTTTCCACTTTTATATTATTTTGGGACTAACTTATTAACCGGAGGCCCAGCCTGCAATTGTTGTTTTTTTGCCTATTTCAGTATTTCAAGAAATGTAATATCAAACGGAGTCCAAACGGAATGAAACCTTCGAACGTGATCTTCTCACCGAACGTGATCCAGAGACTTGACCTTTCTCCAAGAAGCGCCAGAGGAGGTCACGAGGTGGAGGCGCCTCGGCGCCGCCTCACCGTGGGCCTCCCGACGCCCACCGACGCATTCTTCCTCCTATATATACCTACGCACTTCAATAGACCAGATACGGAGCCAAAACCTAATTCCACCGCCGCAACTTCCTCAGATCCACGAGATCCCATCTTGGGGCCTATTCCGAGTTCACGAGAGTTCCTCCACCACGGAGGGCTTCTACATCAACAACATAGCCCTCCGATGAAGTGTGAGTAGTTTACTTCATACCTTCAACACCATAGCCCTCCGATGAAGTGTGAGTAGTTTACTTCATACCTTCGGTCCATAGCTAGTAGCTAGATGGCTTCTTCTCTTTTGGATCTCAATACAATGTTCTCCCGCCTCTCGTGGAGATCTATTCGACGTAATCTTCTTTTTTCGTGTGTTTGTTGAGACCGATGAATTGTGGGTTTATGATCCAGCTTATCTATGAATAATATTTGAATCTTCTCTGAATTCTTTTATGTATGATTGAGTTATCTTTGCAAGTCTCTTCAATTATCTGCTTGGTTTGGCCAACTAGATTGGTAGTTCTTGCAATGGGAGAAGTGCTTAGCTTTGGGTTCAATCTTATGTGTCCTTACCAAAGGACATAAAGGGTTGCAAGGCACGATTGTATTGTTGCCATCGAGGATAACAAGATGGGGTACTTATCATATTGCATGAATTTATTCCTCTACATCATGTCATCTTGCTTAAGGCGCTACTCTGCTTTTTAACTTAATAATCTAGATGCATGCCGGATAGCGGTCGATGAGTGGAGTAATAGTAGTAGATGCGTAATCATTTCGATCTACTTGTCTCGGACGTGATGCCTATATACATGAGCATACCTAGATAACCTCATAACTATGCTCAATTCTATCAATTGCTCATCAGTAATTTGTTCACCCACCGTAGAAAATCTATGCTCTTGTGAGAAGCCACTAGTGAAACCTATGGCCCCCGGGTCTATTCTCATCATATCAATCTCCATCACTTTATTTATTTTCTTTGCTTTTACTTTTTACTTTGCATCTTTATACCAAAATACCAAAAATATTATTCTATCAGATCTCACTCGTAAGTGACCGTGAAGGATTGACAACCCCAATCGCGTGGTTGCAGTAGCTATCGCTTTATGCAGGTACGAGGACTTGCGCGTGACCTCCCACCGGATTGATACCTTGTTTCTCAAAAATCGAGGGAAATACTTACGCTACTATGCTGCATCATCCTCTCTCTTCGGGAAAACTAACGAGCTTCCAGATTTAGCAGCGCGTCGGCTTGGGGCGGCAACCGTCCCGCTGGGCAGGGAGGAGGTGGATCACGAGCTGCATAGCTCAGATACGGCGGGCTACCCAGCCGGCTTGGATGCGGAATAACTACTCTTCAGAAGCCATTGTAAGATTGGACAAAATGGTGGAGGAGATAGGGAGTGGCGGAGGTGTGCGATTCTTGGTCGGCGCTTGGCCTCATTTAAATAGGTGATTAAATAGACGGCGGACGGAGGAGCTCGCCGACGTTGTGTTTAACGCCGCCTGTCATGAACGGACGGTGTCCGTGACCGGGTTTCGGCCCACACGGGCGGGTTTCATGGAGGCGCTTGAATGCGCACGGCGGCGTGTTTATCCGGCGTGCCGCGAGTGGCGCCGACCGACTCCAGGACATCGCGCTTTCTTCCACCGACGTAGGGATCTTTGGGTGCATGGCTCGCATGTCGCTGACCCAACGCAGTAGCGCATGCAGAGGAACCTTTGTGGGCCAGTATGGCGGTCAAGCGGCATTTCATAAACCGATGATTGTTCATTGAGTGTGACATCATCTTTTAATGTAGATAAGCCTACTATGTTGATAGCCCGCTCGATACGCTAGATCCATAAAGACCGCTGCAAACATCAATGTTCTCGCTTATCACAGATAAGATTGATTAATACCCGAATAATCCATGTCCTTAATAAAGGGTGCATGCACGATAGGTTGAGCATGTGTCTTGTGTCGTGTGTTTTGTGCATGCAAAGCGCGAAAGGCGCGCGGCGCAAGGGTACGCTCTAGTGTTGCATGCATGGGTGCGACGTGTGTGTTCGTGAGTGCATGTGTACGCAGCCGTTGTTGCACGCCAAAGATGCGGCGTGTATCGCAGTCAATGTTGCACGCCTACATGCGTGTGTGTCTATGCGGCGCATGTGTACGCGCGGGTGAGGCTACATGTCACCGATCGACTTTTTCATCTCTCGTCATTAGATTTTCCAGCTGTTGGATATGAAATCAAGGGCCTCCGCTTATCATCAAACTCCACCTCCCGAGCCGCCAGCCACCACCGCCGAACCGCCAGCCTCGCGCCAAGCTGCTGGCCCGCCTCCCCAAACCACTTCCCCACCGCCGTCCGCCGCAGACTGCCATCCTCTAGCCTCGCCGAAGCTTTTTCTCCGGGATCCACACCCCACCGCCCAATGAACGCTTCAACCGCCGGTGATCTGCCAACCGTAGGTCTCACGATCAATACCCACCGACCACTAATTTATTACAATTTCTGTCCTTCATATACGCTACCGACGGTGGGCCCTATGGTAATGTGCGCCGCTGAATGTGGACCGCTTGACTGGTCAATTGATCGTGTTATCAACAAATTACGGAGCTGTATGGTGAGCCGTGACCGTATGATCACCCTAAATGTACTCATGTTTTATTAACACAAGATGCACTCAAACTACCATTTCTTTCTTTCATATACGGGCGATGTGTGGACCCCACGCTACGCCGCCGATGGTGCAACACTAGTTGTGCCGCTGCAACGCTTGATCGGTCAATTGATTGTGTCATCAACAAAATACGGAGTTGTATGGGTGAGCCAAAGGACCGATAATCATGATATGTATTTGTTTAACATGGTATGCACGCAAGGGCTCATATATACGCCAAGCACTCACCGCTATAAGCGCACACACGCTAACCCTACCCCTATGAGCACCTTCGAGAGTGGGCCAGCATATATGATCTTGAGATTTTACGAAGTCACCATAGGTGCCTCAGAGTCGAGTGGAACGCCTCCTCCCAATCGAACGACATCACCGAAAATACTGAAATTAACACAAGATAAATGCGAGCACCGGACTTTAACCTTGGTGGGCTCGAGAAACCACTGCCCTCTAACCATCCAACCACACGCTGGTTAGCACGACAAAATGTATGTGGTGACCGTGATGAGCTTATTCTGAAGTCCAAAGGACTATATCGCGCTTTCGCTTCAAATACAATGACCGTAAGTGTCGCCAACAAAATACGGAGCACGATCAAATGCAAAGTCCGCTGCTGTCATCAACAAAATATGGAGGCGACGTGAGCTAGATACCGCTGTACTATTATATATGCTTATATTTTTAGTGGCCGATTATGCAGTGTGATGTGGTGGGCACATCATTTCTTGTTGTGGTGGGTCAACATGAAGACTCATGGGTCGGTTCCATCCTGTGCCACATATAGGTTGGACCGAGACGTGTTATACGAAGACCCATGTGGAGGACTCGGCGACAACACGGTTACCAGAGTCATGGAGGACTCTATCCTCACCGGTGATAAGCCGACTATATATGATTTGTAACCCTAGGCCCTTAGTATGTTATACAAGCTTGGGGCTAGTTCATCGATAGTATACACACACACACAATGCCCGGTATTCACGTACTTTGTACACACCCCTATCACTAATATACAGCATCAGAGTAGGCTCTTTCTTCAACTCGCAAGCGTCCGATCCAAACTAGGGTAAAACTTTGCCTTGTATTACCATCCAGTCTAACAGCCAGGATATCCTACCAATGATATGATGAAATCATAGCTGCCAACTACTAAGAGAGAGGTGTGTCGGGGTGGGGGGGCAATGTGTAGAGAGGCCTAAATATAATTTATGTATGGAGACACGAGGCACATATATGTGCGATAGAGGGCTAGTAGAGACCGTGCATGTGTATATATGCATGTGAGAGAAATAGTGTTTTCCAACCGAGATTGGTGAAAAGAGGGTACATAGTAGTCGAAAGAGAGAGAGAGAACAGAGAGAGCATGTGCGTGAGACACCCCAACACCCCGAGAGAGATTGTGAGCATGTGTGAAAGAGAAATGCCGATGCATATAAAGTGTGTGCACTTACGCTGCTAGATAGAGAGATATATAACGCTGCTTGTGAGAACAGGGCGAGGCATAGTGCATCTACGTAAAAGGTAGTTCTACGATTAAATTAAAATATAAATGGCATTATTATTTTTGGATGAGATCATGAATTTTGCAAATTGCGTGATGGACTAAAATCGGTCAATGGACACCCATACTCTATTGAATTCTAGCATGTGCATGTGTTTATTTCATATTATCGATCCATAGAGTGAGAGCAGTTGGAAATACAGCAATGGATGCTTTTGCAATTCATATATAAACATTAATTAGTGCACTCCATGTTGTTAGTGTGAAGCACTTTATACATTTGTCACTTGCATGGATACATTCCAAATTGCTAGCTACGTAAATAGAATACATGTCAATTCAACATAAAGGGGTTTCAAGATTCAAATTCATAGGAAGTGCATTCATCTATTTGATCCCTAGATAATGGCATTTGTGAATCAGATGTAAAAGGGGCATCAATCTTTGTTGTGAGTTTGAACATGCTATATATATTCATACGCATATCTAACTTTTTTGCAACCAAGGAGATTATATCTCGAACCATGCATGAACCGAGGTAAGTTGCATATTTTTTAATATATACTGTGGTACAATGTATATTCAAATGTACCCTCCATTCCAAAATAATCATAGCTTTAGGATTTTCAAGAGTAAAGATTTGTGAAGTTTGAAAATCCTGAAAGTTCAATTCAAGAGAACCGAAAACGTTAATGCTTCGCTCCCAAATATTGAACAAAGCGCCAAGAAGGCCTCTCGTCACCAAACCGCGAGACTAATGTTTTGGTGGTAGGAAATTACTGTCTCGACTCGCCCGTAGCCCATCGCCCGTGTCCAAATGTTCTAAACGGGGTAGGTTTGTAACTTCACCAAGACGCCAGAGAAGCATTCATACGCCGTGGTGCCTACCCATGCGCCGTCAAATCTATCCCGCCCACATTTGGGACACCGACATGACCGTCCTACCCCAACCCGCAATATGTCCGAATGTTAGATGGGGCAAAGTTTGTAACTTTCCCAAATTTCAAACAAGCGCTGCCTCAAACCAAACATTGTTCCCCTTAGTTCCCCGCCCTCCGCTTCCCCATTCATACTCCGTGGGCGCAAACGCCTCTCCACCACCGCGAAACCCCAGCCTCCTCCGTCCTCCACCCCATAGCGCCAATCCACCGCCGCCTCCTCCATCACGCCGAGCCGGTACCGACGCCGCCGCCCAACACAACCGCAACCGCAACGCCTCAAGGACTTAGCAGCTGATGCCGAGGCAGTAGCTGCTCCATGACGCCGACGCCAACGCGGCGCCATACCGTAACCACTCCGACCACGCCGTCCTGCTGCCTCACCGCTGTGGCTCCACCGTTGCAATCGCCCACCGCACCGAGTTGTTCCCGCCACGCCGCCATTCGCCGCCGATCTGCTTCCCGCCGCCGATGCACGGCCACCGCACCACACTCAAAAACTTGGCCATGGGTTCGCCCAAGGCTGCACCATGCTCCACAACCCTGGTTTCCGTGAACAACAAGAAGATCATCGGAAAAAGAAGGAGGACACAAGATCGCCAGCAGAAAGAGGTACCTCTTCCTTATTCGCGCAAATATTACGCCTCCGCCACACCGTATTCATCCCACGAAAGAAACTAGTTGAGCGCTTCATCGATCTTCTTCGTGATACTAAATGCACAAGGTTTCTCCCTTTACTATTTCACCTTGCTAGAGGTCAAGAGTCTGCCTGGATTTCAATTTAGGGTCACGAACCGCAATTAAAAGAAGCAGCACCCGCTTAGGCACGCTGAGCACCTAGTCCGCCTGCTCCACGGGAAGCGGCGATCGGTGTCTATCATAGGGGTGGGGCGCAGGAGCTGCTTGCGCTCGATCCGGAGGTCGGCGGGCTTGAATGGATGGCCGGGCGGCAAGCACGGCAAGGCGGTGAGGTCGAGGAGGCCGCAGGCAGGAGGAATATCGGGCCGGTGGTCGCTATGCTTCGAGGAAGATCGCCAACACCGATCAAGGAGGTAGAAGAAGGCGATCTGCCTGTTCTTTTACATCGGACAATGCCGAAAAATGGACTGACCTATTTGCTTTCAATGATCGTTATTTTCATAGAATCCTGTAGTAATTTAGTGTGCCATGCATGTTGTAGAGCTATCATATGTCTCCGCCATTTATTTCTCACTGCACTGCTATCTCGCTACCTTTTACACTGTACTAATTGTGCACACACTTCACCCATACTCACACTATTGTTTTTTATGCATGGGTATTTTAGACTCGACGCAGTGTTGATGAATGCGTAAAAGAAAAGATGTAAGTCGCCCAAGGTAATTCAAGATAAGCACTAAGCGCTTTCAATGTCTAAAGGATGCAAGGTCGCAGCTGGAGACAAAGAACGAGCTCGCAGCTTGATGATCTCAATTGCCACACACAACCATCCTGTGTGCTTGCTTTAATTTCAGACCGCCAAATGTGGTTGCATGTTGCATATGGTGTCTAGCTTGTATTGCTTCCAATTTGGTTAAATTGCATCCGCTACTTTACACATTATACCTTTAATAATGACATGCCTTCCTGTTTTTGATACATACTACATATGTCTATTAACCATGTTCGTACATCAAACTAATGCTCCTTTGTATCCCTCGTCAATCACTTATGATGAGACAGTCACACGGGTGGGTTACTGTGAGACGCCAAACTCGTTTAAAGAGTGTAGTGTCATCCTCCCCACATGATTCTCAAGAAACAGCAAGGCTAAATGAAGATAGTCAACGTAGCTCTCTAGTTGATCACCGCAATTCCCCCACACCACCATCGCAGGTGCTTGCTCTTACTTGGCAGTGTGATATGTGGTTGCATGTTGCATATGGTGTCTCCCCACATGATTTTAGCTTGCATCGATTCTAACAAGTTCAAGCACCTTGTGCTTAGTTTACACTTTATACATCATACATGTCAATATGTCACGCCGTCCTGTTTTTCATACATATTCCATCCTCCTATCATGAGGCTGCCTTACATGAAAGTAGTGTTCGTCAGTATCATGCATCAATGAGTTCTGAAGAGCAAATTTTATTCCTGTTTCTTGTGGGTTTGACTTGACAAGGCAAAATCAAGAAAGAGGAAGGAAAAGAGTAAGGAAGGCGCTGATGGTGGTCCTCAGCAACAACATAAACGGAGCATCTGTACCGATTCTCCTTGTACTAATAGTGCATTACAAGGTCCAAGTCTCTGCTCCCCTACTCCACCATCCAAGGTGCTGAAGGAAATATGCCCTAGAGGCAATAATAAAGTTATTATTTATTTCCTTATATCATGATAAATGTTTATTATTCATGCTAGAATTGTATTAACCGGAAACATAATACATGTGTGAATACATAGACAAACAGAGTGTCACTAGTATGCCTCTACTTGACTAGCTCATTAATCAAAGATGGTTATGTTTCCTAACCATGGACAAAGAGTTGTTATTTGATTAACGGGATCACATCATTAGGAGAATGATGTGATTGACATGACCCATTCCTTAGCTTAGCACTCGATTGTTTAGTATGTTGTTATTGCTTTCTTCATGACTTATACATGTTCCTATGACTATGAGATTATGCAACTCCTGCCATCGGAGGAACACTTTGTGTGCTACCAAACGCCACAACGAATCGGGTGATTATAAAGGTGCTCTACATGTGTCTCCGAAGGTACTTGTTGGGTTGGCGATTTCGAGATTAGGATTTGTCACTCCGATTGTCGGAGAGGTATCTCGGGCCTCTCGGTAATGCACATCACTTAAGACTTTTCAAGCATTGCAACTAATGAGTTAGTTGCAGGATGATGTATTACGAACCAGTAAAGAGACTTGCCGGTAACGAGATTGAACTAGGTATTGAGATATCGACGATCGAATCTCGCAAGTAACATACCGATGACAAAGGAACAACGATGTTGTCATGCGGTCCGACCGATAAAGATCTTTGTAGAATATGTAGAAGCCAATATGAGCATCCAGCTTCCGCTATTGGTTATTGACCGAGACGGTCTCGGTCATTTCTACATAGTTCTCGAACCCATTGGGTCCGCACACTTAACGTTTCGATGACAGTTTTATTATGAGTTTATATGTTTTGATGTACCGAAGGTTGTTCGGAGTCCCGGATGTGATCATGGACATGACGAGGAGTCTCGAAATGGTCGAGACATGAAGATTTATATACTGGAAGCCTATGTTTGGATATCGGAAGTGTTCCGGGTAAAATCAGGATTTTACCGAAGTACCGAGAGGTTACCGGAACCCCCTGGGAGGTAAATGGGCCTTAGTGGGCCTTTACGGAGAAGAGGAGAGGTGGCCAGGGCTGGGCCGCGCGTCGCTCCCCCCCCTAGTCTGAATAGGACAAGGAGAGGGGGGCGGCGCCCCCCCCCCTTCCTTCTCTCTCTCCTCTTTCCCCCTCCCGATTCCTATTCCAACTAGGAAAGGGGGGAGTCCTACTCCTGGTGGGAGTAGCACTCCTCCTGGCGCACCTCTCCCCTGGCTGGCCGCACCCCCCCTTGCTCCTTTATATACGGGGCAGGGGCACCCCATAGACACAACAATTGATCAGCTTGATCTTTTAGCCGCAGCGGTGCCCCTCCACCATAGTCCACCTCAATAATATCAGAAGCGGTGCTTAGGCGCAGCCATGCGCCGGTAGAACATCAACATCGCCACCACGCCGTCAGGTTGATGAAACTCTCCTCAACACTGCTAGATCAGAGTCCGAGGGACGCCATTGGGTTGAACGTGTGCTGAACTCGGAGGTGTCGTATGCTCGGTACTTGATCGGTCGGATCGTTAAGACGACGACTACATCAACCGCTAAGCAGCTAACGCCCGCTTTTGGTCTACTAAGGGTACATGGACAACACTCTCCCTCTCTGCTATTCATCACCATGATCTTGCGCAGCGTAGGAAATTTTTGAAATTACTACGCTCCCCAACAAGGGCATCCGAGTCAGGTTTTATGCGAGATGTCATATGCACGAGGAACACAAGTGAGTTGTGGGCGATATAAGTCATACCGCTACCAAAGATGTCATACTTTGTTCGGGCGGTATTGTTGGATGAAGCGCCCGACCGACATCACGCCAGACGCTTACGCTGAGACTGGTTCTACCGACGCGCTTTGCACACGTGTGGTCTGGCGGTGTCGCCCAACTTTAGTTGAACCGAGTGTGGCCACGCCCGTCCTTGCGAAGGTTAAAACAGCACCAACTTGACAAACTATCGCTGTGGTTTTGATGCGAGGTAAGAATGGTTCTTGCTAAGCCCGTAGCAGCCACGTAAAAATTTGCAACAACGAAGTAGAGGACGTCTAACTTGTTTTTGCAGGGCATGTTGTGATGTGATATGGTTAAGACATGATGCTAAATTTTATTGTATGAGATGATCATGTTTTGTAACCGAAGTTATCGGCAATCGGCAGGAGCCATATGGTTGTCGCTTATTGTATGCAATGGAATCACCCTCGTAATGCTTTACTTTTTCACTAAGTGGTAGCGATAGTCGAGAAGCATAAGATTGGCGTAGACGACAACGATGCTACAATGGAGATCAAGGTGTCACGCCAAAGGATTTATGGTGATCATGACGGTGCTTCGAGATGGAGATCACAAGCACAAGATGATGATGGCCATATCATATCGCTTATATTGATTGCATGTGATGTTTATCTTTTATGCATCTTATCTTGCTTTGATTGACGGTAGCATTATAAGATGACCCTCACTAAATTATCAAGGTATAAGTGTTCTCCCGAGTATGCACCGCTATGAAAGTTCTTCGTGGCGAGACACCACGTGATGATCGGGTGTGATAGGCTCTACGCTCAAATACAACGGTGCAAAACAGTTGCACACGCGAATACTCAAAGTTAAACTTGACGAGCCTAGCATATAACAGATATGGCCTCGGAACACTGAGACCGAAAGGTCGAGCGTGAATCATATAGTAGATATGATAAACATAAATGATGTTCGCCATTGAAACTACTCCATCTCACGTGATGATCGGACATGGTTTAGTTGATATAGATCACGTGATCACTTAGATGATTAGAGGGATGTCTATCTAAGTGGGAGTTCTTAAGTAATATGATTAATTGAACTTTAATTTATCATGAACTTAGTCCTGGTAGTATTAGCATATCTATGTAGATCAATAGCTCGTGTTTAGCTCCCCTATTTTATTTTGATATGTTCCTAGAGAAAACTGAGTTGAAAGATGTTAGTAGCAATGATGAGATTGGATCCATGATCTGAGGATTATCCTCATTGCTGCACACAATAATTATGTCCTTAATGCACCACTAGGTGATAGACATATTGTAGGAGCAGATGCAGACGTTATGAACGTTTGGCTAGCTCAATATGATGACTACTTGATAGTTTAGTGCACCATGCTTAACGGCTTAGAATCGGGACTTTAAAGATGTTTTGAACATCATGGACCATATGAGATGTTCCAGGAGTTGAAGTTAATATTTCAAGCAAATACCCGAGTTGAGAGATATGATGTAACATCCCAAATTTCCTATTTGGAATGTTTTACAATTATAGCTAAGCATCTATGCATGTTGTTTGAATTTGAGTGGCATTTGAAGTTTCAGAAGTTTTGGAATTTGAATTCAAATTTTGGCAAGTGGAAATCATTTCAAAAACTATGCCCGATAAATACTTGAGCAAAAGTATGAGAGGAGTAAACATGACAAATCCAAAGATATCAGAGGAAAACATTGCCAAAAGTTTTGAATTCAAACTTGAGTTTTATTTGAATTTTGAAAAAATGAATTTTTATGAAGTTTGGATTTTGCCCTCGAAAATGTTCAAATGATAGGAATATTCCCTTGATCATTTTGATATATATATGTCCTATATAAAATATTTATATTTCATATATTATCTCTGTTTTATTTTTCCAAAAATAAAATTTGAAAAAAGAAAAGACCTCAGCGCCACCAAAGCATCGCTCCAGCCAGCCGAGGCAACCTGCAGCCGCCAAAGCGCAGCCCAACTGCCCAGCCAAAGCGCCAATGAGCTGCCCAATGAGCCACCGACCCACCCTGCCTCTTCTTCGCCGACGGTGGACCCCACCCACCTACCTACCGCCCACGCCATCGTTGCCGGCCACGGATCTCACGGATCCGGGATTCGCCATGATCTCGCTTCCTCGATTGCCCTCGCCCAAGACGAGGCCCCGCCTATAAAAACCTCCTCACCCCATTCCCCTCGCTGACCTTCTCTCCGCACGCCGGAGTAGCCGAACGCCGCCATTTGCCGCCTGAGCTCACCCCGGTCACCCCGAGCCCCGCTGACTCCACCAAACCCACTCGCTCGGCCAAGGCCGGGACCCTCCACCGACGCCTGACCACCGAGACGCTGGACACTCACGCCTCGAGCTGCTGCTGCCGCCGTCTCTGCACGTCAGCCGAGTTCCTCGCCGTCGATTCTTTTTCTACGGCGAGATTAGAACCTCAAGGGGTATGTTCTTTTACAATAAACTGTTCAGTCCGTTAGTTCCGGCTTAATTTGTTTAGTTAGGTTTTATTTGAGCCGCCCGATTCGCTTAAACCCTAGGCCCGCTTAGTTATATTACGCATGTATGCTAGTTAGCCCATTAGGCCATTTTTCTTTATTTTCGTTTTTCTGTTTTAACAGAATAGTTTCAGATTTGAAAAATTCATATCTTTTAATCTACTTAATATTTTTAAGTGATTCTTTTTTGTTGGTTTGCAAATTTCTTATAGTTTCTGCAGAAAATATAATTAGCTATGTTAAAATTATTTATAATTGCTTTATTTTAGATTTAGTCAGAATAGTAAATCTGCTATAAAATGAGTTAGGAAAATTATTTTTAATGATTCTTTTGTCCCAACTTTGTTTTGGCATTACCTAACCATAGGAATTTATTTCGCATTTTAGGATTAATAAAAAATAGTTTTAATCAGAATCATGTTATTCTTAATTAATTAGCTAGCTACTGTTTTCCTATTGTTTTAGTTAGCAAATAAATTTATTTTTCATATGTGATAGATTATTCTAGGTTAGTTTCTGTCACTTTATAGCATGAACTTTTATTTATAATAAATAAAACTTTTATTTTATTTTTCTTACTAAAATTTGCTTTTAGGCCTAATAGGAGTTTCATAATAGGTTTTAAAGTGATTCTTTTTGCTCCTAGTTGCATAATGCATTCTTTTTCTCGTTAAGTTAACATAAACCCATGCTTAGGTCA
This sequence comes from Aegilops longissima, assembly GCA_021605205.1. Classification (NCBI taxonomy): domain Eukaryota; kingdom Viridiplantae; phylum Streptophyta; class Magnoliopsida; order Poales; family Poaceae; genus Aegilops; species Aegilops longissima. The sequence goes on along the minus strand of JAHIAM010003969.1, from coordinate 15,414 downwards.
TGTTAAGAAAATTTTGTTATATAAAACTATTTCTAGTTGTTGCTTGAAGTAGGAAAACTTTGAGTTGGATTTCTCCAGTTTTCTTTGGGTTTTTTGATTCGATTGTTGTGTGTGTTATGTTACTATGTTGTTATGTAAGTGGTCATATGCTATATGCTCATTGTGATTATTGTTTGCCTCGTAGAATTTCCGGAGTGCTAAGCTTGCTACCACGAGTCCTTAGCTTACGAAGATCGCCAAGAAGGCAAGTCATTGATCATGTTTTCTTTACAATACCTATGTTTTGTTGCATTAGAACAATACCTCCCCACCATGCATGCAGAGGTGAAATTTTGAAGTTATTTTCTTGAGTAGTATCATGTGGTAGAATGAACCAATTCCCTTGTTACCATGACCCGGACGGGTAGTTTAATTTTGCTATGCTCAGAGACGGGTTGGTCGAGTGAATTCATAAGGAGATGTGAGAGTCAATGATGATGACAAACCCATGAACTTCAAGATCAAGATGGACTTCGAATTCACCATCGGGTGGAGGACGGTTGTCGGGCACCTCGAGAACCCAAAGGGTTGGCCGGATGCATGGAGAAGTGCCATGACATCTATGGAAAGCTTCAGCCAGCCACAAAGAGACGGATGTATACCCCATTGACCGGAAGCTTACCTGCAGCCGCAAGCCATTATGGGCTCGCTTGGTCAACCCTAGTTGTGACGCTGGCCGGACGGTACTACGAGATGTAGAAGAACGGTAGGATTGATGGGTACCGCAAGGGCCGTAAGAACTCTACGGAAGACCCTGTTGCTCATCCCGCCTTCAAACACCATGAAGTGCTAAGACTTAAAAGGAGGGAATGATTCTTGCGGTAAAGTGCGCAAACCTCTCGCAGAGAAAAGATCTAATCAATTAGCCGTGTCCCCTGTTACGGACAATTTGAGCCTCCGAACTTGGAAGTATTCGAAATCTCAACATTGTAATTAATAAATTAATTGAGGGGTTATGATTTAATAATTTGGGAATGAGACATTGGTTGGCGGAACCATCTCAATAACTACCAACAATTTTGTAGTATTTGCAAGCAAGTCCATCGAGTAGGAAAAATTGGCTTTTCGCAAAATGATGAAACTTAGAGCCCCACAGCCAAATTGCATATAGTGTTAGTAATTTTATTGTTATTTTCTTCATGACTTGCCAAAGATATTCAAAATGTTGACCTACACGGCTACAACGCCTTATGTTGCGAGGAGTATTCCGATCAGATTGAGGCTACGATCCGCGCCATGCGATTGCCCTTGGAGTCGGATGGACTCGCTTATTCTCCCACGCCCGCAGCTATACTTAGTTTATTTCTCATGAGTTGGCTTTCGCCAATTTATTCCATTGTAATAAAGACTCTATATGAGAATCGTAATAAATTCAGGTGTGATTGAACTTTGAGTATTTCATCAATGTACCGTGAGTACCAAAGATGATCTTGGGATGGCATGCATACGTAGACTTGACCGATTTTGGGTCAGGTCGCCACAGAGATGGTATCGAGCACACGCTGACCGTGAGGACGAACCCCTAGGATCGGAAAGCCATAGGAAGAGACTATTTACTTTATATCCTTATCATTCCGTAATTTCCTCGCTCATTTCTCGACTTCTCCGATTTTCAACATTCTAGATGGTCACGAGTTCACCCCAGTTTTGCTACCGGAGTTTTGCCACCAGATGAGACGATGCCCTTCGCAAGAAGCTGGTCCAGATGGTGAAGAAGCAGAAGATTGCTCGCCTCGATCACCGGAAGCCTACCAATGCGCTCCGACAGATACCCGCCATGGATCGAGGTGCACATTCCAGGAGAACCTTCGAGGACATACAGAGCCTATTGACTTTGAGTTTACCGATTTCAACCGGATCCTCTAAGGGACATGGCGATATATCGCACTTGGACATCTCCGAGAAGAGTACAGGCCGAGCTCGATCCATCGACCTTGCCATGGTTTCTCAGAGCAAGGAACGGAGATATCATCCGTATCAGAGAGGACGACTCCATTCTCTCGATGTCCAAGACTTGGAGTGTCTCCTCAGAAACGGGAGATCCGCATCGCCAGAATCTCAAGGTACACAGAGGCTGTTGTTCCGTGAACTCGAACTCGGAGGAGAAGGCACACGAGACTTCCTTAACCATGAGGAAGAAATCGCGACTTCATGGAGAGAGTCGACGACCAAGATGAAGGTTGCCGCATTAGAGGAAAAGATGGACTTGGGAGAGGACCTTTTTCCGAGTGGAGATGACGGACCTCTCGTGAGCAATGACCAGGATTATGAAGGAGTTCCACCGAGGAAGCCGCAAGAGGAGGCGCCAGAATGAGGACGCCACACCGGAGGACATCCCACCAGAGGACGCAAGGATTATTGATGAAGACTTTTAGTCGACCACCATGTTATTTTACTTTTTCCGTCGATTAGTTAGGCCGCCATTTTTTCGATTAGTCGTGAGATATTTTGTAATCGAGATTGAACCATGTTTGAGTGGATTGAATAAATGATTGGTGTGATTATGTTTGTGCATTCATATGGGTAGTGATATTTCATTAGACCATTATTCTATTCTAATTTTCTCATCCACTCCAAAACACCAGATGCCTCCGAGACGTGACACCGCTTTCCGCCGAGCTCACCCAGCTACTCCAGCAGCAGTAATGCCCTCATGCGATACTCATCCGTAATCGTAACAACAACAACAACAACAATCCACCGCCACCACCCCTCGTTGACAACTTGACTCGATTCCTAAGGCTGAATCCGCCAGTTGTTCTCTAGCAAAGACCGAGCCGATTGTGGTCGGCGATTGGCTCCGCAAGGTCGGAAGAGAGTTAATCACCGTTGGATGCACCGATGCAGAGAAGGTGCGCTTTGCGCACATCAACTTGATGGACCTGCAGCTTCTTGGTGGGAGAACTACACCGCCACTTATCCCATCGGCACCATCACATGGGATCAGCCCCAGCAGAAGCTTCCGCACCGCCATATTTCAGCCGGAGCCATGAGTCTCAAGAAGCGTGAGTTCCGCAACTTACGCTTAGGGAACCGCATCGTGGCATAGTACGTGGATGAGTTCAGCGTTAGCTCGCTATGCCCCGGATGATGTGGCCACGATGCCGCAGCAGGAGAAGTTTCTCGAGGGACTCAATGACGAGCTGGTATGCAGCTTATGGTGGCTACCTTCACCAACTACCGTGAGCTGGTAGACAAGGCCACCATACTTGAAGGCAAGCAGCAGCAGATTGATAGTCGCAAGCGAAGTACAGCCAGGGAAGCACAACTCAGAGCTCAATAGAAGCCCCGTTATGCCCCATACTCGGAGGGCATAACCATCACAACCATGGAGGACATAACCATGGAGGAAATGGGAACAACCGCAACCAGGACAACAAGTCGTGCAATGGCAATGGCAATGGAAACCAGCATCGCCCCGCCTGCTCAAGGATCCGAGTCACATCACCGCTTCAAGTGCCGTAAAACAGGGCACTATGCCACCGACGCCCGGAGGCCAAGCAGAGGAATGGAAACGGCAATGGAAGCTCAGCGAAGAAGCCCAACCCTTTCCTCGTGCTCAGTGAACCACATTGACGGGAGGACGCCTATGATCAGCCGATAATCGTGGTTGGTAAGTTTTTATTGAATTCACGCTCAGTATTGGTACTCTTTGATTCTCGTGCAACGATTCATTCATATCAAGGGTAGTTGTGAAAAGTACGGTTACCCACTAAAACCCTTAGAAGCCCCTTCATGCCTGGGCCCGCAGAGGAGAAATGATGGCAGGTTTAGGCTGTCATGCAACCTCAACATCGGAAACCATAAATTTCCGCAGACTCATAGTATTGGAAACCCAGACCTTGGATGTCATCCTAGGCATGGATTGGTTGACGGTTTGAAGGAAACATAGATCTGTGCTCAAGAAGTCCATTCTCGCCACCACCCCGGAGCGTAAGAGGATCAAGTATGTATCCGTGCATAGCCGATGAAGAATCAGTGCATTTCTCACGGAGTTGTTCAGAGGAAGTGCCAAGAGTGCAAGATTTTCCCGATGTGTTTCCGGAGGAATTACCAGAATGCCACCGACGTAGACATTGAATTTCTGATTGAGTTATTACCCGAACAGCCCTAATATCCAAGAGACCTTATCGGATGCCCCGAACGATTTGAAAGAGATCAAGAACCAAATTAATGAGTTATTGGAGAAAGGATATATTCGCCAAGCTCATCGCCTTTGGGGAGCCCCAGTTTTTTGGTAGAGAAGAAGGATGGAACCTTGAGAATGGTTAGGATTATCGCTCGCTGAACGACGTGACCATCAAGAACAAGTACCTCTCGCCGATGATTAATGATCTATTTGATCAGCTAGTTGGAGCCAAGGTATTCTCCAAGATCGATCTTCGATCGTGGTATCATCGCTGAAGATCCGTGAAAAGGATATACCCAAAACAGCATTCACTACTGTGTATGGTTTATATGAGTATACCGTCATGTCATTTGGATTGACTAATGCTCCTGATACTTCATGAATTTGATGAACAAGGTATATATGGAATATCTGGACAAGTTTGTCGTGGTGTTTATCGATGATATACTGATTTTCCCAAGAGCGAGGAAGAGCATAAGGAACATTTATGCCTAGTTCGAGAAACTTCGAGAACATCGCTAGGCGCCAAGTTCAGCAAATGTGAATTTTGGCTGAAGGAAGTCGGATTCTCTGACATGTTATTTCGTGAGAAGGAATAGCAGCTTGACCCCGCCAAGGTTGAATCACCACCGATTGGCAACACCCACCTCACCAAGGAGATCCGCAGTTTTCGGACTCGCAGGATATTATCGGAGGTTTATTGAGAACTTCAAGATCGCCAAGCCCATGACCTGAGCTGTTGAAGAAGGAAGCCAAGTACATTTGGACCGAGGCTTGTGAAGCCGCCAGAATTGAAGAAACGCTTGGTTACAGCCCCAGAGATTGATTTTGCCGGACATACACAAGGATTACCAGTATATTGTAGACGCTTCGCTGTGGACTTTGAGGAGTACTCATGCAGGAAGGAAAAGTTGTAGCTTATACCGCATAGCCAGCACGACCTCACGAGATGAATTATGCCACCCATGATTTGGAGTTAGCACCAGAGTGCATGCACTCAAGACCTGGAGACATTTCCTTATCGAAACCGCTGTGATGTTTACATGATCACAAGAGCTTGAAGTATATTTTCACGCAGAAGAGTTGAACCTCAAAGTGCAGGAGATGGCTAGAGTTAATAAAGGACTATGACATGAGATTGCATTATCACCTGTGGAAAGCTAATGTTGTAGCAGATGCTTTGAGTCGTAAGAGTTACGTGAATACTCTTATAGCAGGAGGATTACCCCTGTGAGTTAGTCGATGACTCGTAGATCTCCGATCGGAGATAGTTCCAGAGGATTTGTTGCAACTCGAAGTTCAGTCCACTTTGGCCGAAGAATTGTGAAGCCCGTAAGTCGGACAAAGAAATTGATGAGATAAAGAAAAGATGGATGAAGGAAAAGCCAAAGGATTTCGTAAGGATGAATACGGAGCTATATGGTTCGAGGATCGATTATGTACCCAATGATCCCGAACTCGAAGCTAATTCTTCAGAGGCTCATGATTCACCGTGATTGATTCACCCCGGTAACACCAAGATGTACCGGATTTGAAGGAAAGTTTCGTGGATGTATGAAGAAGGATATTGCCGAGCACGTAGTAAGAGATGCGGCGTTTGCCAACGAGTAAAGGCAGTAACATCGGCCAGCAGGGTTACTTCAACCTTGCCGATTCTCGATTGGAAATGGGAAAACTTGGAATGGATTTTATCACAGATTACCCAGACCTGCTCAGGTTATGATTCTATCCGGGTAGTGGTTGATCGATTGACCAAGGTAGCTCATTGCATTCCCTGAAGACTACCTATACCAGTGCTAAGTTAGCCAAGATATACATGACCAGGATCGATGTTCGCATGGAGTTCCGAGGAGTATCGTGTCGATAGAGGAACACAATTTACCTCAAAGTTTTGGAATCAGCTGCATGAAACTTTGGGTACGAGGCTGGAGTTCAAGACAGCTTTTCATCCGCAGCATGTGATGGACTGACCGAGAGAGTCAACCAGATTCGGAGGACATGTTGAGAGCTTGTGTGCTAGACTATGGATCTAGCTGATGATAATTTTCCATACGCAGAGTTTTCATACAACAACAGCTTATCACCCAATCAAGATGGCCCTTCAAGCTCTATACGGAAGGAGGTGCGAACACCATTGCTGGGATGGTGTTGAGATCAATCGCCGTTCCGATCTTATCGAGATTCAAGAGAAAGTCAAGCTGATTCGATAGACTCAAGATAGCACAATGAGATGTAAGAGTTATGCCGACAAAGAACGCAAGGAAGTAACTTACGAAGGGAGACCGAGCATATCTTCGTGTGTCTCCACTTCATGGAATCAAGAGGTTTGGTGTCAAAGGAAAGTTAGCACCCCGATTCATTGGCCGTACAAAATCCTCGAACGTCGTGGAGAGGTTGCATACAAGTTGGAATTGCCGGAAGGATTGTCCGGAGTCCATGATGTCTTCCATGTTTCTCAGCTGAAGAAGTGTCATGCCGACATGGCCGATATTCCGTTAAGAGACACAGTGCCCCTAGAGGCCATACAGCTCGACAGTGATTTGACGTATAAGGAGAAACCCGTCTGAATTCTCGAGATCGCGAGCAGAGTCACCCGCAAAGAAGATCATCAAGTTTTGCAAGGTGCTGGAGTCATCACTCCAAGAGGAAGCCACCGGGACCAGAAGAAGACCTTCTTCGAGACCACCGCACTCTATTTGTTACAACCCAATCTCGAGGGCTAGATTCATCTTAAGGTGGGTAGGTTTGTAACATCCCAAATTTCCTATTTGGAATGTTTTACAATTATAGCTAAGCATCTATGCATGTTGTTTGAATTTGAGTGGCATTTGAAGTTTCAGAAGTTTTGGAATTTGAATTCAAATTTTGGCAAGTGGAAATCATTTCAAAAACCATGCCTGATAAATACTTGAGCAAAAGTATGAGAGGAGTAAACATGACACTCCAAAGATATCAGAGGAAAACATTGCCAAAAGTTTTGAATTCAAACTTGAGTTTTATTTGAATTTTGAAAAAATGAATTTTATAAAGTTTGGATTTTGCCTCGAAAATGTTCAAATGATAGGAATATTCCCGATCATTTTGATATATATATGTCCTATATAAAATATTTATATTTTATATATTATCTCTGTTTTATTTTTCCAAAAATAAAATTTGAAAAAAGAAAGACCTCAGCGCCACCAAAGCATCGCTCCACCTAGCCGAGGGAACCTGCAGAAGGCCAGCGCAGCTCAACTGCCCACCCAGCGCCAATGAGCTGCCCAATGAGCCACCGACCCACCCTCGGCCTTCGCCGACGGTGGACCCCACCGTTACCTACTCGCTAACGCCATCGAGCCGCTGCCGCTTCCGCTGATCCCGCCGGATCCGGATTCACCGCGATCTCGCCGATTGCTCCCTCGCTCCAAGACGAGGCCCCCGCCTATAAAAACCTCCCTCACCCCATTCTCGCCTCGGCTGGCCTCTCCTCCGCACGGCCGAGTAGCCGAACGCCGCCATTTGCCGCCCGAGCTCACCCCCGTCACCCCGAGCCCTGCTGACTCCACCAAACCCACCTCGTCACAAGGCCACGGACCTCCACCGACGCCTGACCACCGGAGACGCTGACACTCGCCGCCTCGAGCTGCCATTGCCGCTGTCTGCACGCCGCCGAGTTCCTCGCCGTCTCGATTCTTTTTCTACGGCGAGATTAGAACTCCAAGGGGTATGTTCTTTAAAATAAACCGTTCAGTCCGTTAGTTCCGTTTAATTTGTTTAGTTAGGTTTTATTTGAGCCGCCCGATTCTGCTTAAACCCTAGGCCCGCTTAGTTATATTACGCATTGTATGCTAGTTAGGCCCATTAGGCCATTTTTCTTTATTTTCGTTTTTCTGTTTTAATAATAGTTCCAGATTTGAAAAATTCATATCTTTTAATCTACTTAATATTTTTAAGTGATTATTTTTTGTTGGTTTGCAAATTTCTTATAGTTTCTGTAGAAAATATAATTAGCTATGTTAAAATTATTTATAATTGCTTTATTTTAGATTTAGTCAGAATAGTAAATCTGCTATAAAATGAGTTAGGAAAATTATTTTTAATGATTCTTTTGTCCCAACTTTGTTTTGGCATTACCTAACCGTAGGAATTTATTTGGGCATTTTAGGATTAATAAAAAATAGTTTTAATTAGAATCATGTTATTCTTAATTAATTAGCTAGCTACTGCTTTCCTATTGTTTTAGTTAGCAAATAAATTTATTTATCATATGTGATAGATTATTCTAGGTTAGTTTCTGTCACTTTATAGCATGAAATTTTATTTATAATAAATAAAACTTTTATTTTATTTTTCTTACTAAAATTTGCTTTAGGCCTAATAGGAGTTTCATAATAGGTTTTAAAGTGATTCTTTTGCTCCTAGTTGCATAATGCATTCTTTTCGTTAGTTAACATAAACCCATGCTTAGGTCATGTTAAGAAAATTTTGTTATATAAAACTATTTCTAGTTGTTGCTTGAAGTAGGAAAAACTTTGAGTTGGATTTCCGAGTTTTCTTTGGGTTTTTTATTCGATTGTTGTGTGTGTAATGTTACTATGTTGTTATGTAAGTGGTCATATGCTATATGCTCATTGTGATTATTGTTTGCCTTGGTAGAATTTCCGGAGTGCGAAGCTTGCTACCACGAGTCCTTAGCTTACGAAGATCGTCAGCAAGGCAAGTCATTGATCATGTTTTCTTAACAATACCTATGTTTTGTTGCATTAGAACAATACCTCCCCACCATGCATGCAGTAGGTGAAATTTTGAAGTTATGTTCTTGAGTAGTATCATGTGGTAGGATGAACCAATTCCCCTTGTTACCATGACCTGGGACGAAGTAGTTTAATTTGCTATGCTCAGAGACGGGTTGGTCGAGTGAATTCATAAGGAGATGTGAGAGTCAATGATGATGACAAACCCATGAACTTCAAGATCAAGATGGACTTCGAATTCACACTGGGTGGAGGATTTGTCGACGGGCACCGGAGAACCCAGTGGTTGGTCGGGATGCATGGAGAAGTGCCATGACATCTTGGGAAAGCTTCACCCAGCCACAAAGAGACGGATGGATACCCCATTGACCGAAGCTTACTCAGGCAGCCGCAAGCCATTATGGGCTCGCTTGGTCAACCCTAGTTGTGACGCCGGCTTAACGGTACTATGAGATGTAGAAGAACTAGAGGATTGATGGGTACTGGCAAAGGCCGTAAGAACTCTACGGAAGACCCTGTTTCTTTCATCCCGCCTTCAAACACCCTGAAGTGCGAAGACTTAAAAGGAGGGAATGATTCTTATGGTAAAGCAAACCTCTCGCAGAGAAAAGATCTAATCGATTAGCCGTGTCCCCTAAGTTACGGACAATTTGAGCCTCCGAACTTGGAAGTATTCGAAATCTCAACATTGTAATTAATAAATTAATTGAGGGGTTATGATTTAATAATTTGGGAATGAGACATTGGTTGGCGGAACCATCTCAATAACTACCAACAATTTTGTAGTATTTGCAAGCAAGTCCATCAGAGTAGGAAAAATTGGCCGCAAAATGATGAAACTTAGAGCCCCACACCAAATTGCATATAGTGTTAGTAATTTTATTGTTATTTTCTTCATGACTTGCCGGCATATTCAAAATGCTGATTCTACACGGCTGCAACGCCTTATGTTGCAGAGGAGTATTCCGATCAGATTGAGGCTACGACTTGGCCATGGCGATTGCCTTTGGAGTCGATGGACTCGCTATTCTTCACGCCCGCAGCTATACTTAGTTTATTTCTCATGAGTTGGCCTTCGGCCGAATTTATTCTATTGTAATAAAGACTCTATATGAGAATCGTAATAAATTCAGGTGTGATTGAACTTTGAGTATTTCATCAATGTAACGTGAGTACCAAAGATGATCTTGGGATGGTATGCATACGAGACTTGACCGATTTTGGGTCGGTCGCTACATATGAAGTCTCCAACAAGTTCTATAGCTAAAAGATGGAGGAGAATAGCTCAAGCAAAGGAGCATGTGCTCAGATTTTCTGGTACTACAATCACTTGAATCAAGTGGGAGTTAATCTTCCGATAAGATAGTGATTGATGTAATTTTCTAGTCACCATCACCAAGTTAGCGTAACTTCGTGATGAACTATAGTATGCAAGGGATAACGAATGATTCCCGAGCTTTTCATGATGATGAAATCAGAAATCAAGAAAGAGCATCAAGTGTTGATGGTTAACAAGACCACTAGTTTCAAGAAAAGGGCAAAGGAAAGAAAGGAACTTCATGTAGAACGGCAAGCAAGTTGCTGCTTTCAGTGAAGAAGCCCAAGTCCGGACCTAAGCCCGAGACTAAGTGCTTCTAACGCAGAAGGACTGGTCACTGAAGCGGAACTGCCCCAAGTATTTGGTGGATAAGAAGGATGGCAAATGAACAAAGCTATGTTTGATATACATGTTATTGATGTGTACTTTACTAGTGTTTATAGCAACCCTCGGTATTTGATAATCGGTTCGCTTGCTAAGAGTAGTAACTCAAACGGAGTTGCGTAATGAACAGAGATTAGTTAAGGGTGAAGTGACAATGTATTGAAGTGGTTCCAAGATTGATATGATCATCATCGCACACCCCTATACTTTCGGATTAGTGTTGAACCTAAAATAAATGTTATTTAGTGTTTGCGCTAGCATGAATATGATTGGATCATGTTTATTGCAAAACGGTTATTCATGTAAGTTAGAAATAATTGTTGTTCTGCTTACATGAATAAAACCTTCTATGGTCATACACCCAATGAAAATGGTTTGTTGGATCTCGATCGTGGTGATACACATTTTCATAATATTGAAGGCAAAAGATGCAAAGTTAATAATGATAGTGCAACTTATTTGTGGCAATCGCCGCTTAGGTCATATTGATGTAAAGCTTATGAAGAAACTCCATGCCGATGGACTTTTGGAATCACTTGATTATGAATCACTTGATGCTTGCGAATCAAGCCTCATGGGCAAGATGAATAAAATGCCGCTTCTCCTCGAACTATGGAGCGAGCAATAGATTTGTTGGAAATCATACATACTGATGTATGTGGTCCGATGAATATTGAGGCTCGCAGCAGGTATCGTTATTTTCTCACCTTCACAGATGATTTGAGCAGATATGGGTATATCTACTTGATGAAACATAAGTCTGAAACATTTGAGAAGTTCAAAGAATTTCATAGTGAAGTGGAGAATCATCGAATAAGAAAATAAAAGTTTCTATGATATGATCTAAAGGTAAAATATTTGAGTTACGAAGTTTGGCCTTCGCTAAAAAAACAATGTGAAATAGTTTCACTACTCACGCCACCGGAACACCACAGTTGTAATGGTGTGTCCGAACATCATAACCATACTTTTTATTAGATATGGTGCATCTATGATGTCTTTACCGATCTACCACTATCGCTTTGGGGTTATGCATTAGAGATAGCTGCATTCACGCTAAAATAGGGCACCGCCTAAACCGCTGAGACGACAATCAGTATGAACTATGGTTTGGCAAGAAACCTAAATTGTCGCTTTCTTAAAGTTTGAGCTTGCAATGCTTATGTGAAAAAGTTTCAACCTGATAAGCTCAAACCCAAATCGGAGAAGTGCGCTTCACACGACACCCAAAAGAAAATGTTGGGTACACCTTCTATCACAGATCCGAAGGCAAGATATTCGTTGTCGAGAATGGATCCTTTCTAGAGAAGGAGTTTCTCTCAAAGAAGTGAGGGAGGAAAGTAGAACTTGATAAGGTAATCAGACCTGCTTCCCTATTGAAAGTAGTTCATCGCAGAAACCGGCTTCGTGACACCTACACCAATTAGTGAGGAAGTTAATGATGATGATCATGAAACTTCAGATCAAGTTGTTATTGAACCTCGTAAGTCAAATCCGAGTAAGATCCGCACTGTGAGTGGTATGGTAATCCTGTTCGGAAGTTATGTTACTAGACCATGACGAATCTACTAACAATGAAGAAGCGATGATCCCAGATTCGCAAAATGGCTTGAAGCCATGAAATCTGAGATGGGATCCATGTATGAGAACAAAGTGTGGACTTTGGTTGATTTGTTCGATGATTGGCAAGCAATTGAGAATAAATGGATCTTCAAGAAGAAGACCGACATCGAAGGTAATGTTATTGTTTATAAAGCTCGACTTGTTGCGAAATGTTTTCGACAAGTTCAAGGATTGACTACGATGAGACCTTCTCACCCGTAGCGATGCTTTTAAGTCCTGTCTCGAATCATGTTAGCAATTGCCACATTTTATGATTATGAATTTGGCAAATGGATGTCAAACCTGCATTCCCGAATGGATTTCGGAAGAAGAGTTGCATATGATGCAACCAGAAGGTTTTGTCATCCAAAGGAGCTAATAAAGTGTGCAAGCTCCAGCGATCCATTTATGGACCTGTGCAAGCCTCTTGAGTTAGAATAAACGCTTGATAGTGTGATCAAAGATTTGGTTTTATATGCACTTTTGGAGAAGCCTGTATTTACAAGAAAGTGAGGAGATTACAACATTTCGATAACTATATGTGTATGACATATTGTTGATCGTAAATAATGTAGAATTATTCTGCAAAGCATAAAGGAGTGTTTTAAATGAGTTTTTCAAAGAAAGACCTCGGAGAAGTTGTTATATATTGAGCATCAAGATCTATAGAGATAGATCAAGACGCTTTGATAAGTTTTTTTAATGAGTACATACCTTGACAAGATTTTGAAGGAGTTCAAATGGAACAAATAAATAAAGAGTTCTTGCATGTGTGGTAAGGTGTGAAATTGAGTAAGACTCAAAGCCCGACCATTACAAAAGATAGAAAGAGAATGAAAGTCATTCCTTATGCCCCTGCCATAGGTTCTATAAAGTATGCCATGTCGTGTACCGATCTATTGTATAATTGCTACAATCGATTTTTGCAAGGAGTTCAATAGTGATCTAGGAGTAGATCATCGACAAGGCCACAATTATCCTTAGTGAAATAAGGATATGTTTCTCAATTATGGAGGTGACAAAAGGTTTGTCGTAGGGTTACGCCGATGTAAATTTCTACACCGATCCAGATGACTTCTAAGTCTCAACTGGATACATATTGAAAGTGGGAGCAATTAGCTAAAGTAGTCTGGCAAGAGCATTGTTGACATAGAAATTTGCAAAATACATACGGATCCAATGTGGCGTAATCTGACTAAACTTCTCTCACAAGCAAAACATGATCACACCTTAGTACTCTTTGGGTGTTAATCACATAGCGATGTGATCTGGATTATTGACTCTAGTAAACCTTTGGGTGTTGGTCACATGACGATGTGAACTATGGGCATTAATCACATGGTGATGTGAACTATTGGTATTAAATCACATGGTGATGTGAACTAGATTATTGACTCTAGTGCAAGTGGAGATCAAGGAAATATGCCCTAGAGGCAATGATAAAGTTATTATTTATTTCTTATATCATGATAAATGTTTATTATTCATGCTAGAATTGTATTAACCGAAACATAATACATGTGTGAATACATAGACAAACAGAATGTCACTAGTATGCTCTCTATTTGACTAGCTCGTTAATCAAAGATGGTTATGTTTCCAACCATGGACAAAGAGTTGTTATTTGATTAACGGATCACATCATTAGGAGAATGATGTGATTGACATGACCATTCTGTTAGCTTAGCACTTGATCGCTTAGTATGTTTCTATTGCTTTCTTCATGACTTATACATGTTTCTATGACTATGAGATTATGCAACTCCTGCTGTCGGAGGAACACTTTTGTGCTACCAAACGTCACAACGCAAATCGGGTGATTATAAAGGTGCTCTCATGTGTCTCCGGGTACTTGTTAAGTTGGCGATTTCGAGATTAGGATTTGTCACTCCATTGTCGGAGAGGTATCTCTCTGGCCCTCTCAGAATGCACATCACTTAAGCTTTGTAAGCATTGCAACTAATGAGTTAGTTGGCGATGATGTATTACGAACGAGTAAAGAGACTTGCTGGTAACAGATTGAACTAGGTATTGAGATACCGACGATCGAATCTCTCGCAAGTAACATACCGATGACAAAGGGAACAACATATGTTGTTATGTCGCGGACCGACAAAAGATCTTCGTAGAATATGTAGGAGCCAACATGAGCATCCAGGTTCCGCTATTTGTTATTGACCGAGACGTGTCTCGTTCATGTATACATAGTTCTCGAACCCGTAGGGTCCGCACGCTAACGCTTCGGCGACGCTTTTATTATGATTTATATGTTTTGATGTATCGAAGGTTGTTCGAGTCCCGATGTGATCACGACATGATGAGGAGTCTCAAATGGCTCGAGACATGAAGATTGATATATTGAAGCCTATATTTGGATATCGGAGTGGTCCGGTAAAATCGATTTTACGTGAGTATCGGGAGGTTACCGAACCACCCGGGAGGTAAATGGCCTTAGTGGGCTTTACGAAGAAGAGGAGAGGCCGTGGAGTTGGGTCACACGCCCTCCCCCCTAGTCCTAATAGGACAAGGAGAGGGAAGGCGCCTTCCTTCTCTCTCCTTCCCCCTCCCGATTCCTATTCCAACTAGAAGGGGGAGTCCTACCCGGTGAGTAGGACTCTCCGGCGCCTCCTCCTAGCCGCCGCACTTCTTGCTCTTTATATATACGGGGTAGGGGCACCCCATAGACACAAATAATTGATCAGTTGATCTTTTAGTCATAGTGCGCCTCCACCATAATCCACCTCGATATCATCAGAGCGGTGCTTAGGCGGCTCCTGTGTCGGTAGAACATCAACATCGTCACCATGTCGCCTGCAGCATCTAAACTCTCCTCAATACTCGCTGGATCGGAGTTCAGGGACGCCATCGGCTGAACGTGCTGAACTCGAGGTTCCGTATGCGTCGTACTTGATCGTCGGATCGTGAAGACGTGACGACTACATCAACAAGATGCAGTTAACGCCTCGCTTTCGTTTATTTAGGGTATGGACAACACTTCCCCTCTGCTATGCATCACCATGATTCTTGCAGCGAGAATTTTTTTTGAAATTACTACGCTCCCCAACAGTGCTTGCTCTAACTTGGTAGTGTGATATCTGTTGCATGTTGCATATGGTGTCTAGCTCGTATTGTTCTAATTAGTGTAACCGCACTGCTTAGCTTACACATGATACATGTGAATATGACACGCTTTCCTGTTTTTGGTA
>JAHIAM010003968.1:0-21861 GCA_021605205.1 Aegilops longissima | reverse complement strand
GTATACGGACTCCAACGCAGCTTAATATGGGGCCCTTCTACACGGCTCCGGATGGCAGTTCCATGGGCATTCAACGGCTAGAGGTGCGCGATTTGAACTCGCGACATCCCAAATAAATGGAGACTTTGACAAGGATCCAAAATGAAAGCTTATCACAATGCCGCCTAAAATGTCACCGGTTTGAGGGGCTCAATTTCACCATATAGCCCGGATAACAACCAGTAGCAGATTGTTCAAGATCGGCGCAAAGCGATGCCGCCCCAACATCTTCCTAGAGAGGCTGTTCGCCATTCAGATATGGGAGGGAGAGCCCGAAATAACAACCCGGACCCAACCACACCGCCCCACAACAAACATTCTAACACAGCTTGGTGGTTCTGCCAACGAATAACACCTCAAATTTCACGTAATAATGGCAGTCTATTGCCTGCGGACAGTAATCCATTCCTAGCCTACCTAACCAGGCAGGAAATTCCCAGTGACTAAAACGGGCCCGCTGCATAGTGCGGCGATCTAAAGCCTATAAGGTCCATGAGGGAGAGCTTTATAAGAAAAGCACAACCGAGTCCTTCAAAGGTGTATCTCCAAGAGGAAGGGCGGAATCTTCTTGCTGAAATTCATGGCATACCGGAGGGCACCACGCCGCAGCCTGGCCCTTGTAGGCAAGGCCTTCCGTGACAGGATTTTATTATCGACGTCCGGCAGATGCTCAGAATTATTCTGAACGATGCGCCGGATGCGTACTCTCTTTGCTAATCAAAGCCGCATGCCACCGACCGCCTCAAAACTATACCCATCACCGCCCTTTATAATTCGCCCTTGATATGGTTGGACCCTTAAAGGGGGAACCCACAAGCAAAAAATACCCATCGGTCATGGTGGATAAATTCACCAAATGGATAGAGGCCAAGCTCGTTAAGACGGCCAATCCGGATCGGTGATAGATTTCATCGGGGTCGACACCATTACGGTGTCCCCCACAAAGATCATCATCACCGATAACGGCATGAACTTTACGGCCGACGAGGTCAAACTCTGTGCAAAACATGGGCATAAAGCACGACTATGCTTCTCCTATCACCTCTAAACTAACGGGTCAAGTCGAGCGAGCAAATGGTCTAATTATGAGCGCATCAAACCCTGATTAGTGCGGTCCCTCAAGGAATCTAACACGACTGGGTAGAGGAGCTCGACCAGCACTCGGGGCTGCGGACCACTCCAATCGCATCAATTGATTCACACCATTCTTTATGACATACAGCGCAGAGGCAGTTCTGCGTCATGACATAATTCATGACTCACCAAGGCGGCGCATGTACGGAGAAAGAGAAGCAAGCTCGATCAAGCATGACAGTTTGACGCCTTTGGAGGAGGAGCGTGATTTAGCAAAATCCTGTTCCGCAGATTCTATCAACAAAGCAGGCTCAAGATATCAAAGCAGTAGAAGTACGGGCCAAAACTTACAATGTTGGCGTAGCTAGTTCTACTCGACGGACAAGAAAAAGGACAAACTCAAGACCAAATGGAAGGTCCCTTTATCATCGACTAAGTCCCGACCGTGGAGCATACCGTCCGGAGATGCATCGGATAACCGACCGAGCCAACACATGGAACGCAGCCCGCCTCCGAAGATTCTACGCCTAGCGCCGGATTCTCGAGTTCGCTACCTTCCTCCGCCCATATTTTACACTTTCGCTTCCTTCTATTTTTCCTTCTCCTCCTTTTTTTCCCCAGCCTTTGAAGGCTTGTTAGCGCATTGTTCGCGACACTTGACGCGCCTATCCGCCATTTGTACCTGGGGCTTCTTTTCACGTAAGCTTATTTATAAGGGCTTCATGACCAATACATGTTTCACCCTTCCGCATGTACCTTTTTATTCACCATTATATGCATCGATATGACTTAAGTTTTGGCCAAGTTGGGTTGCTCGCCTCAGGCTTACCCCTATGTTCCGATTGTTCTGCTAGGGTGGTAAAGGGAGCACCTCTGCATTGTTATCGCTGGGTCACCTTGATGTGTACCTCAGACTGGGTGAAGCCGGAAGCTAGCGTCTTAAGAGAATATTCGTCGGTGAACTAAAGAAGGTTTTTTACCTATTTATTTATGTGCCCTCTGCATGTTTTTCTGCTTTTTCGAGTCCGACATGCACTTTAGGGCATGCCTCCCGTGGAATGGAACCCCTAACGGAACTATTCTCCTCGGAAGGTGTTTCTTACTAACCATGTAATATAACATAACTAGTTGGGCACTTGTCCGATAAAGCACTAATGACCCCTACGCTGGTCTCCACGCATGTCCCGGCTTTTTATATAACCGCGAGGGTATTCTGACACACTCCGACTAGTGGGTCCCGAGGTTGAAGCTTAAAAGGTCCACTATGACAAACGATCTACAATCCGCTATAAGGCATTTTACATGTCACTTAAATTACATAGTCAATTTGATTGATTGTATTCCTCTTCAATGCCATCAAACGGGCTGTCTAGTTTACAATTCCTGCTGGAATACTTTTATGCCAATTCTACCCGGCCGCATATCTGCTCTCACAGGGATCTCTTCCCATCAGTGCCCCACAGGTCCGACCTCGGCCATGTGGTTTGGGTCAGCCTCTGTACCGCTGCCTTCACCATGGCTCAGCCTCCCCGGGCGCTTTGACGCCAGCCGATATCTTCCATAATCGGAAGCGCCCACCTCCCCTCGAGCTCGGCAAGCTCCCCATGTCCTTGGGCAGGGAGACAGATGGCCACAAGGCTCCTGGGCGACGCTTTTCATCACTCGGCCAACTGCTGCAGGCAGCTTGCAAGAGCTCTGAAGAAGGTCACCAGAGAACCGGCATTTCTCCGCAGACGGCCTCGTGAGCATACTCTACAGACATAACTCTCGTTAGTCGACTTCCTCCCCGAACTTTTTTTTCAGAGTTCGCTTAAGCACTTACTAAAATGCCGCCGGTTGCCGATTCTCCTTAACGGAGTCGCATACCTGGGCACGAACATCTTTTAGTTCTCACCCACCGTGTTGGCATCTTGGAGATTATTTTCTCCCGCCTCACACCTTGTAAGCACGCTTTGCCGCCTTTAACCGACGCGTAAGAGTGTTGTTTGTCCGGATCTACCCCGCGCCCATCTGCAATGTTATTGTCGATTTATACACACGCTGCACTTCACAACATACTTATCCTTTAAAAGCGATATTACTGTAGGGGTCTTTGGCTTCCTCGTCAGCGCCCAGCGGCCTCAAGTTGGCCTTTTGCACGCTTCAAGCCCTCGACAAGTTGGGTATTCTTTCAGTAAAATCCTGCATAATAATTGATCCTTAAATCAGTTATTCTAACTATTTCAAGTCTCGGGCCACTGCATATATAATCAAGAATTTCTGACTCGCATGTCTTTTACATACCGCTGCGTGGCTCGCTAGACCATCTTGAGCGGCACTTTGAGGTGCGATCTCCGAATTGAAGGTGTTCAATGCCCCTTGGGAGAAACATGTGTCACGAAGAATTGTCCGCGGCGCTCTGGATTCATGGCACTCTCCACCTCGGAGTTGGTGGCGATAATCTGCTCGCGATCCTCCGCTCGGAGGAGCATCCGACGACACACTCGTGTTCGCCTCCCGCCTCGGCTCCGGCTTTGAGCCCGGGTCATGGAGACTCGATGGCAACCTCTCCTGGATATAGTCCGCGAGCGCTTTTTCCTCAAGAGGAACGAAGCAGTATGCCTTCCGAATAAACTCGGGAATAAGGTGACACGCCATACCGCTGTAACCGACGTTTCAATCCGGACCAGACTTTTTAGCCTCACCGGGCCGTATGCGCGTCTTTTGTTGGCTAGTCACCGCAGTCTTCGCCTTCCGCCTCAAGGGCTCCCTCTGCAAAACACCGCTGGTATACGGTGATAAAAATAAGCACGGATGAATCATTCTCAAAGTATTGGGGCTTCGTCTCAGCCACCGTGAGGCTGGAAGTATTCGGTAATCGGCCGTAATGGCAACTGTGGCATTATCAATGCTCACCAGGAAATACCCATCGATCAGCTCCACCGATATGTCCGGATCCTCTTGGGAGGCCGGATCGAGGAACCGCTCCTGGATCTTCGGTTGTGGAGGCAGGCTGTTTTATATCCTTTACGGCCATGCGCAGTTCCCCGCCGAAATCACAAAATGAGATACTTGACTATGGGAATATGGATCGATGGGCAAAAGAAATGTCCGCTACTCCAGCTTGGAGGATTGTTCATAGAAAACCTGGCCCCGTGGATCGACGCCAAGAAATTCTCCTCTTCTCCCTTGTACAATGCGGACAAGGTCTTCATCGATCGGCGGCACGATCCCTTTCTTTACGGCCATGGCGGTGGCACCATCGCTCCCCGCTTAAATCCCTCATGGGTGGCTCTCTATAATCGGAGCGGCTGCACCCCCGCGATAATGTATGTGGCCATGACCCCGATCATGGTCAGTCCGAATGAGCCAACAACCTTATTCAGCTTCATCGTAAAGGACGCCCCTGCTATTTTCCCTCCGAGGGCTCCATGGACGCCCATCTTAGGCGCTTTCTTCAAAGGAGCATTACTGAACTCCGGAGGCCGATCCAACAGGTCCGGCAGAGGGGACATCTTCTATATAAAACCATTCCAAGGCCAGTCTTTGACACCTTTCTTCGGGTTCCGATAGATATCCGTCCCGCGATGCGCCTATAGTTCCGCCTCCGCCCCACTTGATATATCGAATTCTCCCCGAGAACGGGTACGAGGCAGTAACAACCTCTTCCACAGCGTGAAATGAGCCTCGCTGCCCAAAAAAAACAGCTCGCAAAGGGCCACGTAAGCCCGTGAATATGCAGAATGGAGGCAAAGGTGGCTGTGCAACCGGAGGCCATAGAACTCCAGGAGCCCCGGAGAAACGGATGAATTGGAAATCCAGTCCTCTTATCAAGTAAGGGACAAGGCATACCCGCCTCCTTGGGAGGGACTGGGACGCCTTCGCTTGTTTTCCGCCTCTTATAGGTGGCGTAGTCCGCTCGAACCGAACCGTGAAGGCTGGGGAAAAATCCTTTGGTTTGGAGCGCCACTAGCTCGCAGGTAAGGGATTTGAGCATCTCCCAATCTCCAGCCTGAGGACTGGAGGGCGAGAGGAGGAGCCTGCTGACTGTCCATGATGGAATGGATTGCTCGCATGCGCCTCCGGCGAAAGCTCGCGAAGGAAGATGGTGATTTCGGATCTAGATCCTCGCCTCTATATAGGAAGCTCATTTGCGCAGCTAGGGGGTAAATGTAAAATACCCTGGCTTTATGCATTCGCTCAACACGTAGAAGATGGCCAATATCGGGCGTGGAAGCCAAGGAGCGCGATATTTACAAGAAGCCGACACTATTCAACAGGTACATGTGATTTGGAGAAGAACCCGCCTGCAATGCCGAAGACAATTCACTACCGGACTGCCATTGAAGCCTGGTTCGGGGCTACCGAGGAGTCCCGGATTAGGGGTGTCCAGATGGCCGGACTATGACCTTGGCCGGACTCTCGACTATGAAGATACAAGATTGAAGACTTTGTCCCGTGTCCGGATGGGACTTTCCATGGCGGAAGGCAAGCTTGGCGACACGGATATGTAGATCTCCTACCATTGTAACCACTCCGTGTAACCCTAACCTCTTGGTGCCTATATAAACCGGAGGGTTTTAGTCCTAGGACAAACAACAATCATACCATAGGCTAGCTTCTAGGGTTTAGCCTCTCTGATCTCGTGGTAGATCTACTCTGTACTACCCATATCATCAATATTAATCAAGCAGGAGTAGGGTTTTACCTCCATCGAGAGGGCCCAACCTGGGTAAAAACATCATGTCCCTTTTTCCTCAGCACCATCCGCCTAGACGCACAGTTCGGGACCCCTACCCGAGATCCGGCCTGGTTTGACACCGACACCTCCAAGAAACAGCCTAAGTTGGCCAAGGCAATGCACCGCTTAAATCTCGAACACAAAAAACGGCGATTCCGCACCGGAGACAACAACACCCCTGGACAAGGTGAAGACAACCCTCCAAGCAGGATTCAAAGACAGAGGATGGAGAAGCCAGCCTCATGAGAGAGCGGCATGAAGAGAGGTAGAGGACGATAATTGCATGCTCTTCTCCAAGACGCAGGCAAGCCTCGACGCATTTATGAATTTGTCGGTTTGAGTATCCCGCTCGAACAAGAGCTGCTTTCAAACGCAGGCTTATGGCCACGACATAGCAGCCTCAAGAAAACAACAAAGCTTAGAGCTGACTCAAGACTTCATAGCCGACAGATGGACTGATGTCCTTGCGGTCAAGAGTACTTAACTCGAACGCTTCTCCAAGAGCTACCCAAAACGCAGGCTGCTACCGATTAGAGGAGAAAGCACCTATACCTACATCACCAGCGCATGATACGCCATCGCCACCTCGTGGTCAGGAGAGAGGCCTCTGCCTCCACTAAGCCGCACCTGCGGCCGCCAAAGAATACCAAGGCACGGGAAATGCGCCAGACCATGAGATATATTAGAGGACAGGGCAAGGCAAACAAGATCGATCTATGGATCGGGTAAGTGCCCTACTTCCACACGCGGATGATAACCATCAAGACGGATATGGTAAATCCGCCGGGCTTAACACAAAGCAGATAAAGCTCATTTGAGCTACGCCGTGATATAGCCCAATACAGCAGGCGCCCGCACACACACTATGCTTTACAGATGAAGTTATGGATCATCAAATCCCCGAGGGTTTCAAACCGTAGAAACATCGAATCATACGATGGAGCAACAGACTGCGGTATGGATCGAGGACTATCTCCTTCATATCCACATGGCCCATGGCAGGATGATCTACACGCCATCAAATACCTCCCACTCAAGCTTAAAGGACCAGCTTCAGCATTGGCTTAACAGCCTTGCCAAAGAAAATCAATTGGTTGTTGGGAGGACCTGAAGCCACATTCCTCGACAACTCCTGTGGCACCTATGTGCGACTCACCATCACGCCGATGACCTAAGCCACATAATTCAAAGAGCCCAGAGGAATCGCCAAGCACTGGACACTTCTGCTCAACGAAGAAAAATCAAATAGTCGATTGTCCAAACACATAGGCTCTGCAGCCTTCAAGCATAACATCCGCGGATTTAGTGGCTTGCCCGCACCTAGTACAGAAGTGCCAAATCCATGGCAGCCCTCACGACACTCATGACCCGCTTATGGCGCTGGAGAAGACAGCTGGCTAGCCAGTAGTTAACATTACCAAGATCCTGTACCGGATACCAAGGACAACATTGGCAGGTCGCGGCGCAAGTTAACAAAAAGCGCCTGCATTAACGCGATAATGCCGAGGGTACGACAGCTTAATGCCGGATTCAGAGGCTCTAAACCCGGTCGGCCGAAAATCCATTCAAAAGAAATACCCGGCCCGCCCAATTTGGACCGAATACTGATCGCCAGCGTATACAACGGCACCCTCAAAATCTTGCGCCAACCACACCCAACAGGGATTGTTGGGTGTTCAAGCAGCAAGTGCTAAATCAAAACAATGACAAGGGGCTGTATAGCGATGACGAGGAGGAGCCCCGCCGCATTTAACAATAGGGGATGAAGGGTTTCTCACAAGTGCGGATGGTGAACATGATATACGCAACCCACATACCCAAAAGGGAGCGGAAGCATGCACTGGGACGAGTATGCTGGGAGCCCGCCCAAAGTTCAACCCATGGTCCTCCTCGCGCCCATCACTTTGATCAAGGGACCACTCCCACTAGCATCCGCCATGGCTGATTCGCCGCATTGGTTTTAGACCCAATCATTGATGGATTTCACCTCACTGAGTCCTATGGACGCATGCGGCAAAGAAATTCTAACCTGCTTTTATCGGATATAAGTGCAAAATGGGCATAGATCCTCAAGGATTAAACCCACAAAGACGACTCTTTAAAGGCGCCATACCAGTGTAGATGCCAACTGTACAGTGCTCCGGCACTTGAGGTGGTCTTCGGATCCCCTGTGATAATTTCCTCAAGCGAGGAGTTAATCTTCCACATAGTCCCATTCAAGCAGTGGCTATCACGATCGCTTCTGGACGAACCGCGATTTGGTAAAGTTCAATGCGCGTGCGTCAAGACCACGATACCTCAAGATCAAGATGCCAGGCCCTCGAGGAGTCATTATTGTCAATGGAAACACCGAACACTCTTCCTGGGACGGAGGAGCATACGCTCCCTTGCGCGGAAGTACAAAGCAGCCTATCAAGGTACCTCTCCACCGCCATTAAACGTCTCGACACCGCTAAGCGCGTCTGGAGTAACTCTCCAACAAGAGCGCTCTGCACGCTCCGAGCATCGCCAGAAAGTAAGTAACACCCCGGAAGTAACTTTCCATATTTGTAACTCCAACTCTTGCCATTTTCGCATTGTGATATGATATTCCTCCGTGGTTGGGTTTTTCTTCATTTTGCATTTTGTCCATGTCATGCATTTTATATCATGTCATCATGTGCATCGATTTGCATACGTGTTCGCCTCATGATTCCGAGCATTTTTCCCGTTGTCCGCTTTTGCAATCCGCACTCCTATCTCCCCGGCGCCCCTTTTACGCTTTTTCCGTGAGCGGTACTAAACCTTCTCGAATGGACCGAGGTTTGTCAAGTGGCCTTGGTATACCACCAGTAGACCACCGGTCAAGTTTCGGTCATTTGAGCTCGCTTGGTACTCCAACGGTTAACCGCACTCTCAAGAAAGGCCTCTTTGAGTTGCAGCCCAACACCCTTCAAAATAGTCCAATAACCCATCTAAGTCACTTCCATGTTCTCCGTCGCTCGATCACGATCGTGGGCGAAAACTACACCTCATTTGACTCTCCTAGCTCCTCTATGCCTATTTAAACACCCCCCATTCCAAATCCGGCCTTCTTCTCCCAAACCCTAAAATTCATCCTCTACACACGGACACGTCCGTCGCCACGACGAAACCGGCCATTCACACTAATCACACTGACACGCCATCGACCACACACCTCCATGGCACTGCCACTGCCATGGGTGCCGGCCGCTACATGGTCCTCTCCCTCCGCCCGATCATGGCCACGGCACACCAAGCCTGGCTGCCGGGCCGCCATGGCTGCCGCCTGGCCGTCGCCAGCCACCCACATGCCACTCGGCGCCACTCGGTCTGCCACCTGGCCGCCGCTGGCCATGGCTCCGCCGGGCTGCCACCTCCTCCGCCGCCCCGCCTTCTCATCCGAGCCGGGCGAGTCAGGGCCACACTTCCGCCTGATCGGGCCCGATCCCGATCGGATCTCGATCCTGCTGACTTTCTCCCTCCAAAATTCTTCTAAGTTTTTAATCCTGTGAATATTTTGTGGCATTTTCAACGAGTCATAACTTTGCATCTGTAGCTCCATTTTGCGCAGTATAATATGTCAAAATGTTCGCCTCAAGAGTAGATCATTTCATCTCATTGCATCATTTTCATTTGAGCTCATCTTGATGCCCGAAATGCTGTTGAAGAGGGCTATGTGATGTTAGTTTCTGTTCTTAATGTAACATGCACTTTTGTTATTTTTGCTATGATTGATGTGTGCACCCTATGAATTTGAGTCCTACATGTGTTTTGTAATATGCCATGCCATCTTTCCAGGGTGTATGCCATGTATTTTTGTGATCTATGTGGTGACTAGCACAAGCATGCAAAGTAGGTGTCCTGATGTTGCTGATTTCAGCTGCTGCTTAGCTGATATTTTGATGCCATGTTAACTTGATGCTACCGAGAGATCCATGCATATTTTGAGATACTTCAGTAAGGATGTTTTGGACATATGGTTATGCTCTATCCATCCATGCCTTTGTTTGCAATTATGGAGTGCCATAGCTTGAGTCAATCGAGCTCTACTTTTGCTATCAAATGTTTCCTGGCAGATTGTTTACATGTTATTCAATTTTGCCAAGGTTGTTGTGGTTGATCCATGTATGCTATGATGTTGTTCTTGCCATGTATGTCTTCTATGCCATGTCTTCTTGATGTATGTATGCTTAGTTTATCATGTAAGGCTCTGTAGTGAGTGCATTGAGCTCTTAAACATGCCTACTTGTTATCAGTTTTTGACATGCCATGTTGCTGAATCTGTTAACGAAACTTGCTATATTGACATGGGTGTTACTATATTTTCTGATCCTTTTGGCTTATGGTCAGTAAGGGACTTTTGTTCTATGCTTTGAGTAGATTCATGCCATGCCTTGTTTTGCTATTATAAGTTCCTGTAGCATGTTGTTTTCTTGCTCTAACATTGCTACCGATGCTGTTTTTGCCATGTCCAAATGATATTTTGTGCACTTTTGCCATGCTTGTTTGAACTCTGTTATGATGTGATTTAGCCGTAGCTCAGTGTTCATCTTTTGTCAAGCATCTTGAGTAGATCACTGCCATATACTTTGTTGGTACGTTTGGGTGCAGTAGCTTAATTTCTTGTTGCTTGCTAAGTGGCATCATGTCGTTAATGGCGATTTGTGCCATTCTTGTTTTGCTTGTCATTTGCAAACCGTGCATCCGATTCCGTGATCTTTATATCGATTTCAACCGAAATCATCTCATCTTTCCAGTGGCATACTTGGTTTGCCAAGTTGATGCCTGGTTCATCATTTTCCTTCCGAGCGCATATACGCATTGCATATCACATCTCGCATATCATGTCATGTTTTGCATCATGTTGCTTGTGCATTGCACCGTGATTTATTGTGGTTCCTTTGTTTGTGTTCTTGCTTTGGGTAGAGCCGGAGACGAGTACGTGAACGAGGAACCTGTTGAGAACGCTTACGAGGATCAAGCTTTCGACAACTCGAGAACATTGCGCAAGATGACCATACCTCGAAATCACTTCTATCTTTGCTATGCTAGTTGCTCGCTTTTTGCTATGCCTATGCTACGATGCCTACCACTTGCTATATCATGCCACCCATATTGCCATGTCAGCCCCTAACCATCCTTTCCTAGCAAACCGCTGATTGGCTATGTTACCGCTTTGCTCAAATTTCTCTTATAGCGCTGTTAGTTGCAGAAGTTGAAGTTTGTTCCTTGTTGAACATGGAGATGTTGTTCCTTTTGGAACATGTTTACTTGTTGGGGATATCACAATATATATCTGCTATAATTAATGCATCTATATACTTGGTAAAGGGTGGAAGGCTCGCCTTATGCCCGGTGTTTTGTTCCACTCTTGCCACCCTAGTTTCCGCCATACCGTGTTATGTTCCTTGATTTCGCTCTCCTTACACGGTTGGGTGATTTATGGGACCCCTTGACAGTTCGCTTTGAATAAGACTCGCCCAAAGAAGGCCCAACTTTGGTTTTACCATTTGCCACCTAAGCCTTTTTTCCCTGGTTTTCGCGAGCCCGAGGGTCATCTTTATTTTAACCCCCGACCAAAGCTTCTTCGAGTGTGGTCCAACCTAGAGCCACTTCAAGGCCACCACGGGAAACTCGAGGCTTGGTTTTACTCAGAGCTGTGCTCATCCGGATGTGCCTCGAGAACGAGATATGTGCAGCTCCTATCGGGATTTGTCGGCACAATCGGGCGGCTTTGCTGGTCTTGTTTTATTGCTGTCGAAATGTCTTGTAGTCCGGATTCCGAGATTGATCGGTCTTCCCGAGAAGGAATATCCTTCGCTGACCGTGAGAGCTTATAATGGGCTGTTGGGACACCCCGCAGGTATTATCTTTCAAAGCCGTGCCTGCTGTTATGAGGCGATGGGAATTTGTTAATGTCCGCTGTAGAAAACCCGGTTGACCTCAATTAAAATACACATCAATCAAGGTGTAACTGTGATGGTCTCTTCTCGCGGAGTCCGGAAGTGAACACGTGTTGGAGTTATGTCTGACGAAGTAGTTCAGATCACTTCTTGATCGCTACTAGCTTCACGACCGTGCTTTTGCTTCTCTTCGCTTCTTTGCGTAATGTAGCCACCATATATGCTAGTCGCTTGCAGCAGCTCCACCTTACAACTCTGTCCTTCCTATAAGCTTAAATAGTCTTGATCTCGGGTGTGAGATTGCTGAGTCCCCGTGACTCACAGATTCTACCAAAACAGTTGCAGGTGTCCGACGATGCCAAGGCAGTGACGAACCGAGCTCAAGTGGGAGTTCGACGAGGAACGTGGTCACATTATGTGTCTTTTCCTCGATGATCAGAGGGAGCCAGCTTGGGACGATCGGGATCTGTAGCATTTGGGGTATCTTCTTTATTTTGGTTCCAGAGTCGGACCTTGAGTGTACTCAATGATGGATGTTTATTTATGTATTGTGTGAAGTGGCGATCGTAAGCCAACTATGTATCTCTTTCCTTATGTATTACATGGTTGTGTGAAGATTACCTCACTTATGCACATTGCTTTCAATGCGTTATGCTTCTAAGTCGTGCTCGACACGGGAGATATAGCCGCATCGAGGGCGCTATGTTGGTAATCGAGCCTTCCCACTTAGGAGCCCCCTACTTGATTGTTTGTCATGCGTTGTTGAGTCTAGAATGGAAAATGTTTTGAGTCTTAGGATTATATATATCGGAGAGTAGGATTCTTTTTACTCCCCAGTCCTTCGTCGCCTCGTGAGGTCTCCCGACGAGAAGTTTTGACTTTCTCTCCTCAAATTTCACTAAAAAATTTTAGGATCACGCTGGTATCTTGGAATCGTTCCATGGTTTTGTGACGAGAACATTGTTCTTGGTGCCTCCCGACATTTAGGGTTGTGGCAAGTGTCCCGGGAGTTGAGCTCCGAGGTGTTGTCGCCACAATTTTATCGCTGCAGCTTCGAATACCTGAGTTTTACCGACATCGAAATCTCTTTGTGCAGTTGTTGGTGAGATAACCCGATAACCCAAGATCGGGCGAAGCTCGGAGTATTGCCATGACTTGTATAACGGATGTTTTTCAAGGTCGAGGTACACGATTTCGAGGATTTCTTGGTTATGTGTTGACGGATGGATACAACCGATCTAGGTATTGTTAGTTTGGGTGATATATTTTGTGTCCCTCAGATCCCCAACACCAGATTGCATAACCGTAAAGTTTCGGAGTTTATAGGTGGGATTCAAGTAGCTCCTAGCATTTCTTCCCGCAGATATTTGGTTCGTGATTGGGTAATCCTTACCACTTATTTGTTCCAGCTGCATTTTGTTATTTTTTCATCAACCTTAATCAAGTGGCTTCTCACCTTAATGGACGGTGATGTTAACTTTGAATTCATTCGCTCATTCTTGTTCAATGTTTATTGTGAAGACTATATGTTGCAATTTCTATCCGCTGATTCAACTTGACTATTTGTCTATCAAAGGACTAACGGATGTCACCTTCTTCAGATGGCTCCGCCAACGCCCTGAATCCGGATCGTGATGATGGGAATCAGTCGAACCTCCACCTCCACCTCCGCCTCCCGAGGCCCGGCAAGCTATCATGGCAGCCACCAATGCCAATGCTCGATGATTTTGCAGCTCTTGCAAGAACGCACTCAAGGGCAAGGCAATCAAGGAAATCAAGGTCAAGGCAACAACCAGCCGCACTTTGCTACTCTCGCCGGCTTCTCGCTAATCAGTCAAGTCTTTCAGTTTCTGTGTCGAGGCCACAGACGACGACGATTGGCTTGTGGACATCTGCAAGCATTTTGAATGTAGCAATGTCGCACCGAGGACTTTGTCAAGTTTGCATCGCTTCAACTCAAGGACCAAGCTGCCGAGTGGTACCAAGAATACAAAGATTCCAGAGGAGGTCGTGTCATTACCGGATGAGTTCCGCCGAGATTTCAGAGCTCACCACATTCAAAAGTGTTGTTGAGAGCAAGCGTGAGGAGTTCCGCAATCTCAAGCAAGGCAACATGTCTGTGTATCAATACAATATCCAGTTCCGTAAACTCGCCGCTTTGCTAAGCAAGACGCCCCCGATGAAAAGAGTATGATCTATCAATTCAGAGGTGGTCCGAGAGAAGATCTGCAATTAGCTCTTGTGCTTTTTGAGCCGTAAAAGTATGATGAATTCTACAACATGGCACTCAAGCAAGAAGCTGCCCAGCTCAAATGTGAGGCTTCTAAGAAGAGAATCAGGATGCAGTTCAGTCTTCTTCTTCCTCTCAAGTGGCAGCTAAGCAGCAGAAGTTCTACCTTCCTCCTCCTCCGCTCACCAGCCTTTATCAGCCAGAAGAACTCAGGTGGCCGTGGATCTTCCCACCCACCCAACCCAAAGCATCGTAACAAGTCTAATTCTCAAGCTCCAAGGTCAAGTGCTCCTTACCACCGTCCGCCTTCTCCGAGGTGACTTGCAACAAATGTCAGCAGAAGGTCACTATGCTAACAAGTGTTTCAACCAAAGGCGCCTTCCGCCTCCTCCTCCTGTGAAATCTTCAAGCAATGCAAAGGGTCAAGCATAATCCAAAGCATGCCAAGGTCAATATGATGAATGCAGCTCAAGCGGAGGAATCTTCCGATGTGATAATGGGTAATCTTCCGCTAATGATATTCCCGCAAAAGTCTTATTTGATATCGTGCATCGATTCTTTCATGTCATATCCTTTTGCATCAAGCATGAATTTTGACACTTCTTCATTTGTCCAAAGTTATGTGTTGTTTCTCCCTAAGGCTTATGACTTCTAGTTTGGTGGTTCCAATGTCTCTATCAAGATGGGCGATTATAGATTGCCAAACCAATTGTTCTTGGTGACTCGGATATTGATCTTATTCTCGAATGGATCGGCTTTCAAAGCACAAAGCTCAGCTTGATTGTGCTGCCAGTGAAATTCAATTGACTCACTCTTCTAATGATGTGATCATCTATGCCGCCGTGATGAAACCATTCGGTTGTTTTCTCTCAATGAGAAGGGCTTAATTGATGCTATCTCTCGATTCCATTGCTTGAGTACCAAGATGTCTTTCCGTAAGAGCTTCCGGTATGCCTCCTCATCGCCAGCTTGAGTTCGTTATCGATCTTGAGCCCGCATCGAACCCGCTTGCAAGCGCCCATACAAGCTTGGACCTGATGAGCTGAAGGAATTGAAGAAGCAGCTCGATGAACAAGAGCGCGTCTGGTTTGATCGCATCGAAGTTCATCTCCTTGGGGTTGTGGTGTTCTTTTGTCCGTAAGAAGGATGGCACGGACCGACTTTGCGCCGATTATCGCCCATTGAATAAGAAGACAATCAAGAACAAGTATCCACTTCCCAACATCAATGAGCTTTTCGAGCAACTCAAAGGTGCTAAAGTGTTCTCCAAGCTTGACCTTCAGATGGGTTATCATCGATTCGATTCGTGAACAAGATATTCCCAAGACAAAGATTCGTAACAAGCTTTGGTTCTTATGAATATACTGTCATGTCTTTCGCCTTGTCAATGCTCCTCCAACATTCTCTCGGATGATGAACTTCATCTTCAACCCCTACACCAATGAATCTGCCTTGGTCTATCTTGATGATATTTTGGTCTTCCAAGAATAAGAAGGATCATGCCAAACATTTGCGATTGGTGCTAGACAAGCTCTGAGAGTATCAATTCTATGCTAAGTTCTCCAAATGTGAATTTTGGCTTGATGAAGTGCTTTATCTTGGTCATATCATCTCCGCCAAGGGTATCACAGTTAATCCCGAGAAGGTGTCCGCATTGTGAATTGGGAACCTCCTCGTATCGTCAAGCAGCCCGTAGCTTTTCTTGGTCTTGCAAGCTATTGTCAAGATTCGTTGAGAACTTCTCCAAGATTGCAAAGCCTCTTTCCAACCTCCTCCGTAAGCATGTGAAGTATGTCCGTCTCCCGAGTGTGACGTTGCTTTCAATACTCTCAAAGAGAAACTCACACAGCCCTGCCTTGACTCCTCCCGATGAATCCAAGCCATTTGAAGTTTTCTCGTGATGCTTCTTTCAAGGTCTCGTGCTGTGTTAATGCAAGAGAAGAGAGTTGTGGCTTATACCTCTCGCCACCTGAAGCTCAACGAAAAGAACTACCCCACTCACGATCTTGAGTTGGCGGCAGCTTGTCCATGCATTGATAACATGGAGACATCTCTTGTTGGGAAGGAAAGTGGACATTTTCACCGATCACAAGAGTCTCAAGTATATCTTCACTCAGCCCAACCTCAACCTCAGTGCAGACTCGATGGGTCGAAATGATTCAAGAGTACAACCCAAGTATTGAATATACCCGCAAGGCCAATGTCATTGCAGATGCTTTGAGCAGAAGGCTTATCGCAACAGCTTTAATCCTCAAGCCCTTCCAACCGGATCTCTGTGAAGCTTTCCGCAAGCTGAATCTTCAAGTTGTTCCTCAAGGCTTTCTTGCCAACCTCATAGTCTCTCCTACTTTGGAAGATCAGATTCGTGAGGCTCAACTGGATACCATGGTGAAAAAGGTGAAACGTGGTATCGACAAGGGCATTTCCAAGTACAAGTGCTTCCACATTGATGACAAAGATACTTTTTCTTTGAGGACCGGATTGTGGTTCCTAAGGGTGATCTGAGAAAAGTCATTATGAACGAGGCTCACAATTCGCTTCTATCCATTCATCCCGAAGTACGAAGATGTACCATGACCTCAAGCAATATATTGGTGGACTCGAATGAAGCGAGAAATTGCTCAATTCGTGAATGAATGTGATGTCCGCAGAGAAAGGTAACACCAAAGACCAGCTGGTCTCCTCCAACCTCTTGCTATTCCGAATGGAAGTTTGATCATATTGAAATGGACTTCGTGACTGGATTTCCAAAGTCCAAGCGTGGAAATGATGCTATCTTCGTTGTCATTGACAAGCTTACTAAAGTGGCTCATTTTCTTCCTATCAAAGAATCTATCACAGCAGCTCATTGGCGAGCTATACACCTCCGTGATTGTCTCCTTGCACGGCATTCCACAAGTGATCTCTTCTGCACTGCGGCAGCATCTTTACCTCCAAGTTTTGGGATTCTTTTCGGGCCATGGGCACCAACATCTGCTTTCAAAGACAGCTTTCCATCCTCAAACAAGTGGCCAAGTCGAGCGAGTAAATCAAACCTTGAAGATATGCTCGTGGCTTGTGTCATTTCTTTCGTATGAAGTGGGAAGATTGTCTTCCATATGCCGAAGTTCTCCTACAACAACAGCTTCCAAGCTTAGTTCGCAAGGCCCCATTCAAATTCTCTATGGCGTAAAGTGTCGATTCTCTCAATTGGTCCGAGACAGTGAACGCCAACTTCTTGGCAATGACTTGATCACGTATGTAAGAAATGTGCAAAGTCATTCGTGAGAATTCAAAGCCGCTAATCGCGCCGTAAGAGCTATTATGATGATAAGCACCGTGATGTGGCTTTTGAAATCGGAGACCATGTCTACCTCCGCTGCCTCTCCAATGAAAGGCACTCGCCGCCTGTATCAAAGGGAAGCTTGCCCCTAGATACGGGGTCCTTTCAAGATCATTGGCAAAAGAGGCGATCTCGCCTTATCAACTTGAGCTTCCATCCAACTTCGCGAATGTGCACGATGTGTTTCACGTGTCACAGCTTCGCAAGTGCTTCAAGACTCCTGAACGCACTATCAACTTCAAGAAATTGACCTTCAAGAAGATCTCTTATCATGAGCACCCTGCTATTCTTGAAGAAACCGAGCGCAAGACTCGCAACAAGTCAATCAAATTCCTGAAAGTGAAGTGGTCACACCATTCCGACCGAGAAGCCACCGGGAGCGCGAGGATCACCTCCGCTCCGGTCATCCGAGTTCTTTCAGTCCTAGATCTCGGACGAGATCCTCTTGTAGTGGTGGAGTGTTGTAACACCCCGGAAGTAACTTTCCATATTTGTAACTCCAACTCTTGCCATTTTCGCATTGTGATATGATATTCTCCGTGGTTGGGTTTTTCTTCATTTTGCATTTTGTCCATGTCATGCATTTTATATCATGTCATCATGTGCATCGATTTGCATACGTGTTCGCCTCATGATTCCGAGCATTTTTCCCGCTGTCCGCTTTTGCAATCCGCACTCCTATCTCCCCCGGCCCCTTTTACGCTTTTTCCGTGAGCGGTACTAAACCTTCTCGAATGGACCGAGGTTTGTCAAGTGGCCTTGGTATACCACCCAGAGACCACCGGTCAAGTTTCGGTCATTTGAGCTCGCTTGGTACTCCAACGGTTAACCGACTCTCGCAAAGGCCTCTTTGAGTTGCAGCCCAACACCCCTTCAAAATAGTCCAATAACCCATCTAAGTCACTTCCATGCTCTCCGTCGCTCGATCACGATCGTAGGGCGAAAACTACACCTCATTTGACTCTCCTAGCTCCTCTATGCCTATTTAAACACCTCCCCCATTTCAAATCCGGTCTTCTTCCTCCCGAAACCCTAAAATTCCTCCTCACACAGGACGGACATCGCCCACGACGCGGACGAAACTGGCCACACCGCCACAGTCGCCACTCAGCTCACCACTTGTCCTCACGCCACTTCGTCACGCCTGTTCACCTGGCCACACATGGCTGCTTCCTGCTGACCCTCCACTCAAGGTTGGCTGGGCTGGCCTCACTGCCACTGCTGCTCCGCCATGCACACAGCTGCCACTCGCTCTGCCACCGCTGCCTGCCGCTGGCTGGCTGCAAGCCACTGCCACAGGCCGCCCATCGCTCCCACACGCCACACGCTGCCCGCCACCTCCTTCGGCCACTCCTCCGCCTGCTCCTCTCGCCTGGGCGAGCTCACGAGCCATTGCCGCCTCGATCGGGCCGATCCCAATCGATCTCAGATCCCGCTGACTTTCTTCCCCAAAATTCTTCTAAGTTTTTATCCGTGAATATTTTGTGGCATTTTCAACGATCATAACTTTGCATCAGTAGCTCCATTTTATGCGTGTAATATGTCAAAATGTTCGCCTCAAGAGTAGATCATTTCATCTCATTGCATCATTTTCATTTGAGCTCATCTTGATGCCCGAAATGCTGTTGAAGAGGGCTATGTGATGTTAGTTTCGCTTTCTTAATGTAACATGCACTTTTGTTATTTTTTCTATGATTGATGTGTGCACCCTATGAATTTGAGTCCTACATGTGTTTTGTAATATGCCATGCCATCTTTCCAGGGGTGTATGCCATGTATTTTTGTGATCTATGTGGTGACTAGCACAAGCATGCAAAGTAGGTGTCCTGATGTTGCTGATTTCACCTGCTTTTAGTCGATATTTTGATGCCATGTTAACTTGATGCTACCGAGAGATCCATGCATATTTTGAGATACTTCAGTAAGGATGTTTTGTTAATATGGTTATGATCTATCCATCCATGCCTTTGTTTGCAATTATGGAGTGCCATAGCTTGAGTCAATCGAGCTCTACTTTTGCTATCAAATGTTTCCCGCAGATTGTTTACATGTTATTCAATTTTGCCAAGGTTGTTGTGGTTGATCCGTATGCTATGATGTTGTTCTTGCCATGTATGTCTTCTATGCCATGTCTTCTTGATGTATGTATGCTTAGTTTATCATGTAAGGCTCTGTAGTGAGTGCATTGAGCTCTTAAACATGCCTACTTGTTATCAGTTTTGACATGCCATGTTGCTGAATCATAACTAAACTTGCTATATTGACATGGGTGTTACTATATTTTCTGATCCTTTTGGCTTATGGTCAGTAAGGGACTTTTGTTCTATGCTTTGAGTAGATTCATGCCATGCCTTGTTTTGCTATTATAAGTTCCTGTAGCATGTAGTTTTCTTGCTCTAACATTGCTACCGATGCTGTTTTTGCCATGTCCAAATTGATATTTTGTGCACTTTTGCCATGCTTGTTTGAACCTGTTATGATGTGATTTAGCCGTAGCTCAGTGTTCATCTTTTGTCAAGCATCTTGTGTAGATCACTGCCATATACTTTGTTGGTACGCTTGGGTGCAGTAGCTTAATTTCTTGTTGCTTGCTAAGTGGCATCATGTCGTTAATGGCGATTTGTGCCATTCTTGTTTTGCTTGTCATTTGCAAACCGTGCATCCGATTCCGTGATCTTTATATCGATTTCAACCAAATCATCTCATCTTTCCAGTGGCATACTTGGTTTGCCAAGTTGATGCCTGGTTCATCATTTTCCTTCCGGAGCGCACATACGCATTGCATATCACATCTCGCATATCATGTCATGTTTTGCATCATGTTGATTGTGCATTGCACCGTGATTTATTGTGGTTCCTTTGTTTGTGTTCTTGCTTTGGGTAGAGCCGGGAGACGAGTACGTGAACGAGGAACCTGTTGAGAACGCTTACGAGGATCAAGCTTTCGACAACTCTGAGAACATTGCAGGCAAGATGACCATACCTCGAAATCACTTCTATCTTTGCTATGCTAGTTGCTCGCTTTTTGCTATGCCTATGCTACGATGCCTACCACTTGCTTATCATGCCACCCATATTGCCATGTCAGCCCCTAACCATCCTTTCCTAGCAAACCGCTGATTGGCTATGTTACCGCTTTGCTCAGCTTTCTCTTATAGCGCTAGTTGCAGTGAAGTTGAAGTTTGTTCCTTGTTGAACATGGAGATGTTGTTCCTTTTGGAACATGTTTACTTGTTGGGGATATCACAATATATATCTGCTATAATTAATGCATCTATATACTTGGTAAAGGGTGGAAGGCTCGGCCTTATGCCCGGTGTTTTGTTCCACTCTTGCCACCCTAGTTTCCGCATACCGTGTTATGTTCCTTGATTTCGCTCTCCTTACACGGTTGGGTGATTTATGGACCCCTTGACAGTTCGCTTTGAATAAGACTCGCCCAAAGAAGGCCCAACTTTGGTTTTACCATTTGCCACCTAAGCCTTTTTTCCCCGGTTTTCGCGAGCCCGAGGGTCATCTTTATTTTAACCTCTCGACCAGTGCTCCTTCGAGGTTGGTCCAACCTAGAGCTTCGAGGGGCCACCACTCGGAAACTCGAGGCTTGGTTTTACTCAGAGCTGGACTGCTCATCCGGATGTGCCTCGAGAACGAGATATGTGCAGCTCCTATCGGGATTTGTTCGGCACAATCGGGCGGCTTTGTTGGTCTTGTTTTATTGCTGTCGAAATGTCTTGTAGTCCGGGATTCCGAGATTGATCGGGTCTTCCCGTGAGAAGGAATATCCTTCGCTGACCGTGAGAGCTTATAATGGGCTGTTGGGACACCCCCGCAGGTATTATCTTCAAAGCCGTGCCTCAAGTGTTATGAGGCGATGGGAATTTGTTAATGTCCGGTAGAAAACCCGGTTGACCTCAATTAAAATACACATCAATCAAGGTGGTAACTGATGGTCTCTTCTGCGGAGTCCGGAAGTGAACACGGTGTTGGAGTTATGTTCGACGAAGTAGTTCAGATCATCACTTGATCGCTACTAGCTTCACGTCGTGCTTTGCTTCTCTCTCGCCTCTCTATGTAATGTAGCCACCATATATGCTAGTCGCTGTCGCAGCTCCACCTTACAACTCGTCCTTCCTATAAGCTTAAATAGTCTTGATCTCGGGTGTGAGATTGCTGAGTCCCCGTGACTCACAGATTCTACCAAAACAGTTGCAGCCGACGATGCCACAGCAGTGACGAACCGAGCTCAAGTGGAGTTCGACGAGGAACGTGGTCGTTATTATGTGTCTTTTTCTCGATGATCAGAGTGGAGCCCAGCTTGGGACGATCGGGATCTGTGTAGCATTTGGGGTATCTTCTTTATTTTGGTTCCGTAGTCGGACCTTGAGTGTACTCGATGATGGATGTTTATTTATGTATTGTGTGAAGTGGCGATCGTAAGCCAACTATGTATCTCTTTCCCTTATGTATTACATGGGTTGTGTGAAGATTACCTCACTTATACATTGCTTTCAATGCGTTATGCCTCTAAGTCGTGCTTCGACACGGGAGATATAGCCGCATCGAGGGCGTA
>JAHIAM010003967.1:0-29492 GCA_021605205.1 Aegilops longissima | reverse complement strand
GAGCAGCTGAGCTGGTGGACACACGCAACAGCAGAGCAGTGAAAAATCACACAAGGTTTTCTTTTGATGTCTGTAATGAAGTAATTGAGTAAGGGCTTGTTTGAATTTGAGGATTCTAACAATGCAGGATAGGAAATAGACAGAATAGGATAGGAACGCACGCAAAACAGTAGAATTTAAAACACAGGATTTCTACCAACTGGGTGTTTGATTCACAACAACCGGAGGATCACAGGATGCAAAAAGCATGGTGAGATTAAGTCAAACCACAAGAAAATGTGCATGTTATAATGCTATTATGCTACTATCTCTTAGTATTGTGCTTGATGAATAGGAATATGAAAAGGAGGAGAAGTGGAAATTAGAATTCCTACGGTTTTCTTTCAAGGAGACACTAAAGGAACAACTTCCTACAGTTTTCCTTTGCTCCATTCCTTTGCACCAAATTCATGAAAAGTAGTACCATAGGAAACTTTCCAATTCGATGTTTTTCATTCACTTTTCCTTTCAAGCAATCGGGCGATTCTAGTAGGCAGGCTTGAGCAAGGAAAATCCTGCACTAAAAAATGTTTTTGTGCTACTTATTACAAATGCACAGCTTAAACGCTGCAGAGATAAATAATGGTGGTGTTCAAGAGAGTCCATCACGGATAGCTAAGTTGCCCGGCACCTCACCGCTTGTCATATAGTAGGATAAAATAATCAGATTCCCACTATTACGAAAGTGCTCATGGGACAATATATATAACATGTAGAGTAAAAAGAGATGCAAAAGTGTATAACCTCTTTGGCGAAGCCATGTCGATCTCAGGTGATTGGGTTGGTCGTGAGGATGTTCCGCTGACTTGGCTGTCGGAGGAGGGGAAGAAGATCTTAGACGCTTGGAGATGGAGCCCGAGGTATCGCCTCGCCTGTGATGGAGGGTTTCATCGCTGGAGCAGCTCCCGTGAGTTGTACGACGACGAGGCTCAAGGTGACAAGAGAGACAACAAACAACGTTAACTCCGAAGGGAATTCTAATAGCATCTCCAATACATGACGAAAATACATAAGCACAAAGTGCTAGATGTAAAATACATCAGCCGCCATCTCTCGAACTTAATCCGTCAAACTGAATTTAAATGTCGAAACTGAACTTAACTGTCAAAACCGAACTTAACTGTCGTAAACTGAATTTTGTTGTTCAAACTGAATTTTGGTCATTAAACCGAACGCACTAGCAAGGTGAGGCTACACGTCGGTCGACTAACTTTTTCATCTCCGTCACGATTTGCAGCCTGTTGGATACGTAAATCAAGGGCATGCGGTTCATCTTCAACCTCCACCTCGAGCCGCCAGCCACCATCGGCCAAACAGCAGCAACTCACGACCGCGGGCAAGTGGTGTGCGCCATTCGGCCTCCGCCAAACACTCCCCACCGCTGTCCACCGCCACCTGCCATCCTCTAGCCCCCCACCCCTGCGCAAGCTTTTTCTCCGGCGATCTCCACGCCACCGCCTTCGCCATGTCCCCGCCACCGACGCCACCGCCGCCCATCCCGAACCCTAAGATAGATAGTGGGTGGGTACCGCGAGCCCTCCCTGCTAAGTGCTAGTTCTTCCTTCACCCCGCCAGCCCGGCCCACCCCTGAAAAATCGATCGACCCAAAAGTCGATCTCAGTCGATCAAGTGTAGAAGTAATCGGAGCAGCATCGCAAGCAAGGGCAAGAGCGAGAGCAGCAACATGAGCAAGAGCAATAGCAAGAGAAACCAAGCAGGGACCGAGATAAGAGCAGAGCAGCATGAGCGAGAGCTAAAGCAGCAAAGAATTCTACCGATGGGACGCCGCCGCCGAGGAGCGACGCTGGAGGAAGTGGCCGGGCGATGCTGGCTGCGGATGGAGCTGCACGGTCGGGTCGGGATCGAAAGCTACCGCAGCACCGTGAGATCGAATCAAGAAGAAAATGCGCGATTAGTGTAGACCTTCTTTGTGGCGCTTCGATTAGGCCGCAGCGCTCATCCGAGGAAACGGGTGATGATGATGCTCTTCCGTGGTGCAGGTGAAGACGGCGGGTGGGAATGGACGTGGCGAAGACGAGGGGAACATCGGGCAGCTCCTTGGAGGTGGAGGACGGGTGGCTGAACCGGTGGACGATGAGATCGACGACGGATCCTCATCCGTGCACGGTGGATGAGGGATGACGTAGGTGTTGTGGTACGACATCGTCGGGGAAGAGGCTCCGCAGTATGACGGATTGAGCAGGTGGGGTTTCTCCGCTGGTTTTCGCGGCTCCTGTACGTAATGGGTATGCGGATGGGATGGCAGTGGGGAACTATGGCTTAGATACACGCTTGTCCTAAATGGGTAAGTTACGTGCAAGTACCTCCACCGATTTGAGGCGGTTCTTTCGGGTCAGTGGGTACCATGGGCATTTCGCGGTCGGGATTTCACGGAGGGGAGTTTCGCGCTGTAATTGCCGGAATAGCAAGGCGCCGGGTTGAGATGGAGGGAGTTGTTCTGAGCAACGAGACAAAGATATATCTTAAATATTTCGGGCTAACAAGGCGAGGTTGAAGAGGCGGAGTTTCAAGACGATAGATGAGAGACGCTTAGCTTGAATTTTCGCATCACATGGCGCGCTTGAAATTTCGAAGAACAAGCTTAACGTGTACCAAAAAAGACAATTTGCACCTCAACACGCCGCAACACACACACACACACACAAACACCATTTAGACTAGAGTAAGGTACACGCAGCATTGCACGCATGAGATTTGGCAACCAAATTATGAATAAATACCACATTATAGCATGCAAGCTTTAAGTCATATATGCATGATGTAGATATTCGCTTAATTTTATAGTTCATTTCATTCAAAATCATCTAGTTTTATAAGAAAGCTAATCTATTTTAAGATTCATGGAATTGTGCGTCAGAAGACATAAAATAAAAACAAATAATGGCAAATCATGTAGAAAACATTTGGGCAATTTGATAATGGAAGATTCTAGAACAAATAAGAAGTGCTTGTGTTTTGATGTTTGTGCATTATGCTTAAGTTCAACCATGGAGTCTTCTAGATTATACATGTGGCTAAATCTGGTGGAATCTAGATGATATCCAACGCCAATAGTGCTCAAATTTTCCATCTTTGGACCATCGGATTCGCCATCCAACGACCATCTTTCAAAGTTAAAGTTACCCGCAACAATATAAAAAAATATAATATATAATATATATATAGGGGTATAGATATAGATATGTGATGCTAAAGTCACCAACATCTACAATTAGAATAGTGTGCCCATGCACGAATGCGACGGGCCAAATGATGTCTGCCATCGGTATCTCAAATTCAAATCAGTCCGACCTTGTTCAATGTGTATACATTACAACATGCTCATTTCCAAACCACACCACAGCAGATCTCATTATATTCATGCATGCATGGGTTTCAAACATCGTGATCTCTTATTCAAATATTTGAATTCAACTTACATTGATTATGACCTCACCTATTCTTTTACACCCACACAGTAGTCTTCTTTATAATTGTACCACTAACTTTCTCTCGTGCATGCATGCACACACACTACCAATGGCATTATCCATCGTGACGATGCAATCTTTTTCTTCAGGTCGGTCTCCCATGAAGGCACACACCCACACACATCCCCTCTCCATCATATCGGCATTCTTTATCTCTCACGCTGCATGCGCAACGATCGATGTTCCTCTATGTATGTGTGTATATAGCTAGGTCTTTCATAGTTTTCCACACAAACCGATCAATCGATATATCCAAAGGAGGTCTCACCCTCTTCCCACATCCACATCGATCAATCTATACCTCTATATAGGATTAACATATATAGCTAATACACCCACATTAATTATATATCCAACGCCCCTCTCATCATCCATGCCTTCCACTTCATCTCTCGACGCATAATAATGATAAGACAGGGTAGGGCCTGCCCCTCCTCCCAAACATCACTATATATCGAGGCTAATATGAATGTGGTCATTAGTCAATTGCTGCTAAAAATGGTTTAAGTTCATGAATTGACCTCCTTGTAAAGGATTAGCAATGCTTGGCTGCCTAGCTCATTTATTTTTTCATGGCTCCGCCATCGCACAAGAACAACAAGCGCACGTGTTCGCCTCTCTCTAAATATCGATCTCACACTTGTGCATTCCTTAATATTCTCCTCCACTGCCCCTCGCACCATCTTCTAGCTCCCCACCGGATTTTGCCACATGTACAATCTAGCAGACTCCATGGTTGAACTTAAGCATAATGCACAAACCTCAAAACAACAAAGGGTTCTCTTTGTTCTAGAATCTTCCATATCATAACTGCCCAAACTTTTTTTCTAGTTGAATTGCCATTATTTGTTTTTCTTTATGCTTTACAAAGCACAATTCCATGAATCATAAAATAGATTAAGGGCTTCTTTGATTCAAAGGATTCTCAAAGGAATTTTGGAGGATTCTAATCATTAGGAATCTTTCCTATCTTGGTTGTTTGATTCGTAGGATTGTAACCACAGGAATTTTTCCATATGATTCATTTGCACTAGATTTCATAGGAAACATCCCATCCACTCAAACCTCTTTGAAAGAATTCTGCTTTTTTCTATGCACAATCAAACACTCAGACAATCCTCGTAGGATTCAAGACGACATTCCACTATAATCCCATGTTTTTCCTATTCCCTGCTGCTTCAGCTTTTTATAAAAACTAATTGATTTTGAATGAGATGAACTATAAGAATTAAACGAAGGGCTACATCAGTGCATATATGACTCGTAGCTTACATGCTATAGTGTGGTATTTATTCATAATTTGTTGCAAAATCTGATGCATGCAATGCATGTGTACCATACTAGTACTTCAAGTATGTGCAAACACGAAATTAGAATACCAATGGCACGCTACACATGTTGTCTCTTACAGTTCATGAAGCCACGTGGCACATGTGGAGGCATTGTCGCGACCTCCTTGCATGGATTGATCATGTGACGCGTTGCTGGTTCCGTAAGAATGTACTGCCCTCCCCGAGCCATACCGCGTACATGCACGGTTTAAGATGTGCACGCACGCCACGCACGCACTTATTACTCTCGCACGCACATGCGGTACATGGGTGGACGCAATTTTGTACCAAGATCCACCCCATGTGATAATTTGACGCTGTAAAGTCGTTTCACTTCATTGATGGTCAATTAATACAACAGATGCAAATTGAGTGGACGGAGGGCGTAAGAAAGATATTATTATCTCCATCGCTGCGATGCGAGTAGTTAAATCGGGTTGCTAGTAGTACTTCCATTGGTATTCTTCAGATTTTGTGCCAATTTTTGACAAGAATATAATATTTACGATTTGAGAAGTGTAGTACTTGAAATTTATGTTCCGCTAAACTCATCGGAGCCGCTTCGGCCTCAAACCAAAACCATCAATTAATATTTACCTTGTTCCCATCACATTCAAAACCTTCTCACACCTACTAGTACGCACTAAACCTGAACGTGTTCCCACTATGCAGGTATTAGTACTAGTGCTAGTACTTAGGTTATAAAAGGGAACTAACTAACCGAAAATTACTCTACCTTTCCTCCTCATAAGTGCTTCTTCTTCGTCTGTCGCTGTTATGGCCGGTGAGCAGAGCTCTAGGTCGAGAACTACTGTGAATAAGGAGCGCAACCAAGGCTGCTAAAAAAGAGAGGGCTCGCCGCCACGCAGAGACCTCGAAGATCTCTCACGGGCAGGCGATGGCTTCTGTGAGCGCCTAGCCGCTGAGGTGAACATGCTGAGCCGGGCGGAGCTGGAGTCGTTATCCTCGACGGCATGCCCGATCAACTCAATAAGCACCTCAATAAGCATAAGGAGTTCATCCAAGGCTTGATGGAATTGCTGAAGGAGAGCCTCGACGACATGCCCGCCGAGCTCAATCAGAGGGGAGTTGACCGCCGCTTGGTGATGCTGCGAAGAAGAGCATTGCCTCGAGAAGAAGGCGACCGCTAAATCTCGCGACTTCAGGAGGACAAGGCGAAGCTCGCCACGAGATCGACCTGTTGAAGGAGAAGAGCGCCGGCTGGAAGAAGCTGCATGAGAATAGTATTTCCTCGATGAAGATGCTACAGTGCCCTCGCCATGGAATGTATGAGGAGTTGGCGAAGTCCGTGACGAAAGCACCCGGCCTGGTGTCAAGGTAACGAATGCGGCCCTGGAATTGATGATGAAGGCTCGCTACGAGAAATCCCGCGATCATGGATGTAATGAAGAAGATGGCGGAGGAGTCGCAAGGAGATGGAGGTCGTGGAGGCGAAGAAGAAGCAGCATTGCATTCGCCGCGTAATTAGATCATTTGGGGTGATAATCTTCCTTCTTCTTTGCTCCCCGTGGTTCATCTTTTGCTTCGGTGTTTCACACGTGTCAGCGTCATGAGGCATGAATAGAACAATGGTTTTTTTTGAGGTAATGAATAGAACAATGCTAACAATGAGATGACTAGCAAATTAGATCATTTTTATCGCCATATGGCACCGGGCTGCCATGTTTCAGGTTCCTCCGTCAGCAGACTACTCCAAGGGAAAACTTGAGTATACCAAGACGGTTCTTTGCTCCTCCTCGATCAGGTCAGCCGCCATGATTTATACGAAAGCAAAGAAAATCACAAGGCCCCATTCGAGCAGTAATGAGCCACAAATCACAAAGGCCCTCGCCTCGTGAAACCGACCAAGCTAGACTGCCCCGCCTCTAGCCTTCTAAAAATATGTATACTTTTGTACAACAAAGAGTATCGGCGGATTGCGCATGGAGAAAAAACTTGAAATTAAAAAAAGGTTGTGATGGGGAACGCTGCAGAAAATAAAATTTTTCCTACGGTTTCACCAAGATCCATCTATCGTTCATCTAGCAACGAGTGATAGGAGTGCATCTACATACCTTGTAGATCACGAGCGGGAGCGCTCAAGAGAAC
The DNA here is from genome assembly GCA_021605205.1 of Aegilops longissima. Taxonomy (NCBI): domain Eukaryota; kingdom Viridiplantae; phylum Streptophyta; class Magnoliopsida; order Poales; family Poaceae; genus Aegilops; species Aegilops longissima. The sequence goes on along the minus strand of JAHIAM010003967.1, from coordinate 22,522 downwards.
GGGGTTGAGGGAGTCGACTCGCCGTGATCCAAATCACCGATGACCAAGTGCCGAACGGACAACACCTCCGCTGCTCAACACACGACGGAGCGGATGACGCCTCCCGCACCTTGATCCAAAGCAAGGAGGAGGGAGAGGTTGATGAAGATCCAGCAGCAGACGACGACGTGGTGGTGGATGCAAGCAGGTTCCGCACAGCTTCGCCGAGCTTCTACGAAAGGGAGAGAGGTAGCAGGGAGAGGGAGGCGCCAAGACTTGAGGTGCGCCCTCCCTCCCTCCCCTTTATATAGGCCCCTGGGGGCGCCGCCCCGAGATGAGATCTCCAAGGGGGCGGCGGCCAAGGGGGAGGCTTGCCCCTCAAGGCAGTGGGCGCCACCCCTAGGGTTTCCAACCCTAGGCGGGGGCCTAAGGGGGGCGACCAGCCCACCAGAGGCTGGTTCCTCCCACTTCAGCCCACGGGCCCTCCGATAGGTGGACCCCCGGACCCTTCCGTGGTCCCAAGACAATACCGGTGACCTCAAACTCTCCCGATGGTCAAACAGCATTTCCTATATATAATTCTTTACCTCCGACCATTCCGAACTCCTCGTGACGTCCGGGATCTCATCCGGACTCAACAACTTTCGGTTTGCTGCATACTCATATTCATACAACCCTAGCGCCACCGAACCTTATGTAGACCCTACGGTTCGGGAGACATGCGACATGACCGAGATGACTCTCCGGTCAATAACCAACAGCGGATCCGGATACCCATGTTGGTCCTACACGCCTCGATGATCTCATCGATGAACCACGGCGTCGAGGATTCAAGCAACCCCGATACAATTCCCTTTGTCAATCGGTATACATACTTGCCCGAGATTCGATCGTCGGTATCCCAATACCTCGCTCAATCTCAAGCACCGCAAGTCACTTTACTCATACCGTAATGCATGATCCTGCGACCAAACACTTGGTCACTTTGAGCTCATTATGATGATGCATTACCAAGGGCCCAAGGATACCTCTCCGTAATACGGAGTGACAAATCCCAGCCTCGATCCGTGGACAACCCAATGCACACTTTCAAGACACCCGTAGTGCACCTTTATAGTCACGCAGTTACGCCAGACGCTTGGTACACCCAAAGCACTCCTACGGTATCCGGGAGTTACACGATCTCATGGTCTAAGGAAAGGATACTTGACATTGGAAAAGCTCTAGCAAACTAACTACACGATCTTGTGCTATGCTTAGATTGGTCTTGTCCATCACATCATTCTCCTAATGATGTGATCCCGCTATCAATGACATCCAATGTCCATAGTCAGAAACCATGACTATCTATTGATCAACGAGCTAGTCAACTAGAGGCTTACTAGGACATGTTGTAGTCTATGTATTCACACGTATTACGATTTCCGGATAATACAATTGTAGAATGAATAAAAGACAATTATCACGTAACAAGGAAATATAATAATAATCCTTTTATTATTGCCTCTAGGTCATATTTCCAACAGCCTCCCACTTGCACTAGAGTCAATAATCTAGTTACATTGTGATGAATCGAACACCCATGGAGTTCGTGTTGATCATGTTTTGCTCATGAAGAAGTTTAGTCAACGGATCTGCGACATTCAGATCCATATGCACTTTGTAAATTTCTATGTCTCCATCTTGAACATTTTCACTAATGGAGTTGAAGCGACGCTTGATGTGCTCGGTCTTCTTGTGAAACCTGGGCCCTTGGCAAGTGCAATAGCTCCAAGGTTGTCACGAAGAGTTTGATCGGCCCCGACGCATTGGGTATGACTCCTAGGTCGGTGATGAACTCTTCACCCAAATTGCTTCATGCGCTGCCTCCGAGGCTGCCATGTACCCGCTCACATGTAGATCCCGCCACGACGCTTCGCTTGCAGCTGCACCAGCCATCGCTTCCACCATTCAACATATACACGATCCGTTTGTGACTTAGAGTCATTCAGATCTGTGTCGGCTTAGCGCCGACGTAACCTTTACGACGAGCCTTCGTCACCTCCATAAACGAAACATGTCCTTAGTCCTTTCGTGTATTCATTGTCCAAAGGTTCCTTGTCGGGATTACTTTGGTACCTTCCTACCAAACTTACGGCAAGGTTTACATCAGGTCCGGTACACAGATGGCATACATAATAGACCCTATGGTTGATGCATAGGGATGACACTCATCTCTTCTATATCTTCTCGCCGTGGTCGGACATTGAGCCGAGCTCAATTTCACACCTTGTAATACAGAAAGAACCCTTTCTTGGACTGATCCATTTTGAACTTCTTCAATATCTTATCAAGGTATGTGCTTTGTGAAAGACCTATGAGGCGTCTCGATCTATCCCTATAGATCTTGATGCCTAATATGTAAGCAGCTTCTCCAAGGTCCTTCATTGAAAAACTCTTATTCAAGTAGGCCTTAATGTTGTCCAAAAGTTCTATATCATTTCCCATCAAAAGTATGTCATCTACATATAATATGAGAAATGCTACAGAGCTCCCACTCACTTTCTTGTAAACGCAGGCTTCTCCATAAGTCTCAAGATAAACCCAAACGCTTTGATCATCTCATCAAAGCGTAATGTTCCAACTCCGAGATGCTTGCACCAGCCCATAAATGGATCGCCGGAGCTTGCATACCTTGTTAGCATTCTTAGGGTCGATAAAACCTTCCGCTGCATCATATACAGCTTCTTCCTTAAGATAGCCGCTAAGGAATGCCGCTTTTGACGCTCATTTGCCATATCTCATAATCATAGTATGCGCAATTGCTAACATGATTCGAACGGACTTCAGCTTCGCCACGGAGAGAAAGTCTCATCGTAGTCAACCCTTGAACTTGCCGATAACCTTTAGTGACAAGTCGAGCTTTATAGATGGTAACATTACCATCCGCGTCCGCCTTCTTCTTAAAGATCCATTTGTTTTCTATCGCCACGATCATCGGGCAAGTTTGTCAAAGTCCATACTTTGTTTTCATACATGGATCCTATCTCGGATTGCATGGCTTCAAGCCATTTGTTGTAATCTGGGCCCGCCATCGCTTCTTCATAGTTCAAGGTTCACCGTTGTTCAACAACATGATTTCCGTGACAGGGTTGCCATACCATTCTGGTGTGGAACGTGTCCTTCGGACCTACGAAGTTCAAGAGCAACTTGATAAAGTACCTTGATCATCATCATTAATTTCCTCTTCGCCGGTGTAGGCACCACAGAACATTTTCCCGAGCTGCACTACTTTCCGGTTCAAGAGGTAGTACTTCATCGAAGTTCTACTTTCCTCCCACTTACTCCTTTCGAGAGAAACTCTTTTTCTAGAAAGGATCCGTTTGGCAACAAAGATCTTGCCTTCAGATCTAAGGTAGAAGGTATACCCAATGGTTTCCTTAGGGTATCCTATGAAGACGCATTTTTCTGACTTGGGTTCGAGCTTTTCAGGTTGAAGTTTCTTGACATAAGCATCACATCCCCAAACTTTTAGAAACAACGGCTTAGGTTTCTTCGCAAACCATAATTCATACGGTGTCATCTCAACGGATTTAGACGGTGCCCTATTTAAAGTGAATGTAGCTGTCTCTAGAGCGATCCCCAAAATGATAGCGGCAATCAAGTAAGAGACATCATAGATCGCACCATATCCAATAGAGTGCGACATTGATGTTCGACACACCGCTATGCTGAGGTGTTCCAGGCGGCGTGAGTTGTGAAACGATTCCACATTTCCTTATGTGTACCAAATTCGTGACTTAAATATTCTCCTCCACGATCTGATCAGAAGAACTTTATTTTTCGGTCACGCTGATTCTCTACCTCATTCTGAAATTCCTTGAACTTTTCAAAGGTCTCGAGACTTGTGTTTCATCAAGTAGACATACCCATATCTACTCAAGTCATGCGAGAGTGAGAACATAACGATATCCTCCATGAGCCTCAACGCCATTGGACCGCATACATCGGTATGTATGATTTCCAATAAGTTGGTTGCTCGCCCATTGTTCCGAGAACGGAGTCTTGGTCATTTTGCCCATAAGGCATGGTTCGATGTGTCAAATGATTCATAATCGAGAGACTCTAAAAGTCCATTAGCATGGAGCTTCTTCATGCGCTTGACACCAATGTGACCAAGGCGCAAAGTGCCACAAGTATGTGGGACTATCGTTATCAACTTTACATCTTTTGGTATTCACACTATGAATATGTGTAACATCACGCTCGAGATTCATTAAGAATAAACCATTAACCATCGGAGCATGACCATAAAACATATCTCTCATATAAATAGAACAACCATTATTCTCGGATTTAAATGAGTAGCCATCTCGCATTAAACGAGATCCTGATACAATGTTCATGCTCAAACTTGGCACTAAATAACAATTATTGAGGTTTAAAACTAATCCCGTGAGGTAAATGTAGAGGTAGCGCGTCGACGGCGATCACATCGACCTTGGAACCATTCCCGACGCCGCATCGTCACCTCGCCCTTCGCCAGCCTCCGCTTATTCCGCAGCTCCTGCTATGAGTTACATATATGAGCAACGGCACCGTATCAAATACCTGTGAGTTACTACAAGTAATCGGTAAATACACATCAATTACATGTATATCAAATATACCTTTAGTGTTGCCGCCTTCTTGTCCGCTAAGTATTTGGGGCAGTTCCGCCCAAAGGACCCTTCCGCTTGCAAGAAAAGCACTCAGCCTCGTGCTTGGGTCCATTCTTGACTTCTTCCCGCAATCGGCTTATCGGGCGCTGCAACATCCTTGCCGCCCTTCTTGAAGTTCTTCTTACCTTGCCCTTCTTGAACTTAGTGGTTTTATTGACCATCAACACTTGATGTTCCTTCTTGATTTCTACGCCTCACGACTTCAACATTGAAAATACTTCAGAATAGTTTTCACCATCCCCCATATTGTAGTTCATCACAAAGCTCTTGTAGCTCGGGGGAGCGATCAAGGATTCTGTCAATGACCGCCTCGTCGGGAGGTTAATGTCTAGCTGGGACAAAGCGGTTGTGCAACCCTGACATTTTGAGTATGTGCTCACCGATGTAACTATTTTCTCCATCTTACAACTATAGAACTTGTCGGAGACTTCATATCTCTTGACCCGGCATGAGCTTGAAAACCATTTTCAGCTCCTCGAACATCTCATATGCTCCGTGTTGCTCAAAACGCTTTTGGAGCCCCGGTTCTAAGCTGTAAAGCATGCCGCACCGAACGAGAGAGTAATCATCAAGATACGATCGCCAAGCGCTCATAACGCCTTGGTTCTCTCGATGGTGCTTCACCTAGCGGTGCTTCTAGGACATATTGTTTCTTGGCAGCTATGAGGATGATCTCGTTTCCGGATCCAGTCCAATAGTTGCTGCCATCATCTTTCAGCTTGGTTTTCTAGGAACGCGCTGAAGTTCATGGTGACATGAGCGCTGGCCATTTGATCTACAAGACATTTTGCAAAGATTTTAGACTAATGTTCATGATAATTAAGTTCATCTAATCAAATTATTTAATGAACTCCCACTCAGATTTGACATCCTCTAGTCATCTAAGTGTTACATGATCCGAGTCGACCAGGCCGTGGTCCGATCATCACGTGAGACGGACTAGTCATCGTCGGTGAACATCTCCATGTTGATCGATCTTCCATACGCTCATGTTCAACCTTTCGGTCTCTTGTGTTCCGAGGCCATGTCTGTACATGCTAGGCTCGCTGTTAACCTAAGTGTTTTGTATGTGTAAACTGTCTTACACCCGCTGTATGTGAACGAGGAATCTATCACACCATCATCACGCGGTGCTTTGAAACGATTTAACTTTAGCAACGGCGCTACGCTAGGGAGAACACTTTCTTGAAATTATTATAAGGATCATCTTATTTACTACCATCGCTCTAAGTAAACAAGATGCATAAACATAATAAACATCACATGCAATTATATAGTAGTGACATGATATGGCCAATATCATATAGCTCCTTTGATCTCCATCTTCGGGCTCCATGATCATCTTGTCACCGCATGACACCATGATCTCCATCATCATGATCTCCATCATCGTGTTCCATGAAGTTGCTCGCCAACTATTACTTCTACTACTATAGCTAACGGTTTAGCAATAAAGCAAAGTAATTACATGGCGTTGAATCAATGACACGCAGGTCATACAATAATTAAGACAACTCCTATGGCTCCTGCCGTTGTCATACTCATCGACATGCAAGTCGTGATTCCTATTACAAGAACATGATCTCATACATCACAATATATCATTCATCATACATCACAACTTTGGCCATATCACATCACAAGGCAATTGCTGCAAAAACAAGTTAGACGCCCTCTAATTGTTGTTGCATCTTTATGTGGCTGCAATAGGGTTCTAGCAAGAACGCTTACCTACGATAAAGCCACAACGTGATTTGTCAACTTCTATTTACCCTTCATAAGGACCCTTTTCGTTTAATCCGCCCCAACTAAAGTGGGAGAGACAGACACCGCTAGCCACCTTATGCAACTAGTGCATGTCACCGGTGGAACCTGCCTCACGAAGCGCACGTAAGGTCGGTTCGGGCCGCTTCATCCCACAATACCGCTGAAGCAAAATAAGACTAGTAGAGGCAAGAAAGTTGACAACATCTACGCCCACAACAAATTGTGTTCTACTGCAATAGAGAACTACGATAGACCTAGCTCATGATGCCACCGATCGGAACGCTAGAAAATAATTTTTTCCTACGATTTCACCAAGATCCATCTATGAGTTCATATAGCAACGAGTGATAGGAGTGCATCTACATACCTTTGTAGATCGCGAGCGAAGCGCTCAAGAGAACGGGTTGAGGGAGTCGTACTGCCGTGATCCAAATCACCGGCGACCAAGTGCCGAACGGACAACACCTCCGCTGCTCAACACACGTGACGGAGCGGATGACGCCTCCCGACCTTGATCCAGCAAGGAGGAGGGAGAGGTTGATGAAGATCCAGCAGCACGACGGCGCAGGTGGTGGATGCAAGAGGTTCCTGGCAGAGCCACCGAGCTTCGCGAGAGGGAGAGGTGTAGCAGGGGAGAGGGAGGTGCCAAGACTTGAGGTGCGCCTCCCTCCCTCCCCTTTATATAGGCCCCGAGGGGGCACCGCCCCGAGATGAGATCTCCCAAGGGGGGCGGCGCTAAGGGGGAGGCTTGCCCCTCAAGGCAAGTGGGCGCCCCACCCCTAGGGTTTCCAACTCTAGGCGCAGGGGCCTGGGGCGCACCAGCCCACCAGGCTGGTTCCTCCCCACTTCAGCCCACGGGCCCGGATAGGTGGCCCCACCCGGGACCTCCGACCTTCCGTGGTCCCAGACAATACCGTGACCTTAAACTCTCCCGATTGTCAAACAGCACTTCCTATATATAATTTTACCTCCGACCATTCCGAACTCCTCGTGACGCCCGGGATCTCATCCGGACTCAACAACTTTCGCTTTGCTGCATACTCATATTCATACAAGCCTAGCATCACCGAACCTTATGTGTAGACCCTACGGTTCGGGAGACATGCGACATGACCGAGACGGCTCTCCGGCAATAACCAACAACGGATCCGGATACTCATGTTGGCTCCTACATGCTCCTCGATGATCTCATCGGATGAACCACAATGTCGAGGATTCAAGCAACCCCGTGATACAATTCCCTTTGTCAATCAAGATAGTTATTTGCCCGAGATTCGATCGCCGTATCCCAATACTCGCTCAATCTCTATCGCAAGTCACTTTACTCATACCGTAATGCATGATCCTCGTGACCAAACACTTGGTCACTTTGAGCTCATTATGATGATGCATTACCAAGGGGCCCAAGGATACCTCTCGTAATACGGAGGACAAATCCTAGCCTCGATCCGCGATAACCCAATGTACACTTTCGGAGATACCGTAGTGCACCTTTATAGTCACCCGCTTACGCCAGACGCTTTGGTACACCCAAAGCACTCCTACATTATCCGGGAGTTACACGATCTCATGGTCTAAGGAAAGGATACTTGACATTGGAAAAGCTCTAGCAAACGAACTACACGATCTTGTGCTATGCTTAGGATTGTCTTGTCCATCACATCATTCTCCTAATGATGTGATCCCGCTATCAATGACATCCAATGTCCATAGTCAGGAAACCATGACTATCTATTGATCAACGAGCTAGTCAACTAGAGGCTTACTAGGGACATGTTGTAGTCTATGTATTCACACGCAGTATTACGCTTTTCCGGATAATACAATTATAGCATGAATAAAAGACAATTATCACGAACAAGGAAATATAATAATAATCCTTTTATTATTGCCTCTAGGGCATATTTCCAACAGGTGGTACATATAGAGAGCGCTAGTCGCCAAATTATGCATATAGTACTATTAAAAAGGTTAGTCACAATAATGGTGTCCAACACAACCCACCCCTCAAATAAAACTAGGAGGGTGTTGATACGCTTTTAGTCCCATGACTAAAAGTAGTGGGACTAAAACATGCTAGCCTCACCCATGCTTGGATCCAAATACTAAAAAGGCTAAAATCAAGTTAATGAGCATTTATTATCCTCCAAACCCTCCAATCCGTAACTCGCCTCGTTAAAGGAGAGGAGTTAAATGAGTAGAGAGAGGACTAATCCACATTTTAGTAGGGTACCTCGACAAAAAAAATTTAGTCTCAAGACTAGTTTTAGCCCTCTCTTAGTCGTGGGTGCTTGAACTTTAGCCTCTTAAAGAGCCTATTTTAGTCGACTAAAATAAGTCCCTCTAAGCATCCCGGAATTCTTGACAAAACTAAGCACCTGAAATTCTTTGACAACTAAACTGTCTGGCTATATGATGTTGGCCATATATATTGTACGATATAATGTGAAGAAACGAGGGTAGTACTATACCAACTAAAAGATGAAATGTAAGAAATACTAGTATGTACGCATCAAGAGTTAAAGTAACGAGAAGAAACATAACATAGTTCCATTGGGGCTCAAAGATAACACACCGCTCAAATTAAATTAAGCACACCTGAAATTAAACTTTGCAACTATTCCGTAGACACTGCATTAGAACCACCATGAGCAACGACATCGCCACCTTACTCGGAGTCCTCGCCCACGCCCCTCGACTTCGCCCTTGTCCCACTTCCTCTTGGCCGATACTTTGCTTGAACCGCACACTTGGCTGTTGCTCTTCATCCAACCCTTGTAGATATTGAAGAAGGTAGCCATCCATTGCAGCGTAGTGGATGTGGTCTATATCTAGTACATTCCGCTGCCATGCATGACGATGAAACGTATGGAGGTTTCTCCGCTACTATACGGCGGATGAACCATGGCTTTCGCCAGGTCAGCATTGAAGGTCGACGAGAGGACACCACCGATTCTTCCGAGGTCAAGGTGTTGACTACAACGAGGCCTATCCGACGATGACTTCTTTGTCGCTACCAAAGCCTACAAGAACGAATTTGACTAGGTTGCTTTGAGGAAGTCCTTAAAATCCAATACTCAACGCCGGCATGGCATATGTGGTAGACCAAGCATAAGTCATGCACGCAAACCCGATCACGGCGGCTTCTTCCTCTTTTATCCTTTAGATCCTTCTCTCGCCCCAGGATTGTGGTGTACTCAACATCTAGCCCAAATGACCCACTCATCATCCGAAGTCTTCGAACATGCGCCTCAAGCGAGAAAGGCATCCTTTCACCATCGCGAAGAACGGGTGTAGATGACGCCGAACTCATCGCTGGTGATGGTTCTAACCTTGTACTCACCGCCGATCGTGGAGATTTGGGACGCCATGGATTTGGGAGGAGGGTTAGATTAGTGGAACTGCCGAATGTGAATGGACGGATGATTAGGAGCGAACCGCCGAGTATTGAAGGACGGAAGGGACGAGTAGGAGCGAATCGCCAGCCAGGCGAACGGCAGGGTAGTGGTTTTCCATTCTCCCATGATACGGGATTCGAGAGCCCTTGGATCTGAGATCGAACGTTGCATGGCGTGATTCTAGACCTATGGGTGAATATCCTATCCTGGAGGGTTATTCTGCAAATTTTCAGCAACTTAGCATGCGCACCGCTTGATTCAGATCCAAGGCTGCCAAGAGTCTGATCATGGTCGCGCTTACCACGACTGGCCGTGGTCGCCGCACGGTCACGCCTTTGGAGATTTAACACGGTGCATTAGGCTATCTGATGTTGGCATGTCATACATAGTCATCACTTAGTCACTCATACTACAACAAGGTTAGCTATAAGGTTGGCTATAAGTGTATTTTTTTACTCTCTCTATCTCTTTTCAGATTTTCCGTTCCATAATATAAGAATGTTTTTGACACTAATGTAGTGCCAAAACGTTTTATATTATGGGACACAGGAGTATTAGTATTTATTGCATTTGCCAAGGAGTGACCTCTTCCAATGAAATGGTGTTGCTAAGTTTGCTTCATTTAATTAGCTATAGACTCAAAATTGTCTTTTCACCTAGGTACACGCGCTTAGCACCTTTTCTTCCTTGGGTCACCAAACTAGTTTCTCTTTTGATTAACTTGCCACATCGACTTTATGCCTGTGTGGCAAGCTTAAGCACCTGTAGGAGCAAGTAAAGTAAGTACAATAGTGCGCTTTACATGGCATTTTGCATATGTGGAGGAAAGAGAGGCAAGGAAAAGTGGAGAAGTGGGCTCATGCAAGAGCCAACCTCTACTACATGGTGGAGCATTGGGAGAGGCACCTGATGGAGGTGGTCACGAATCGAGACTCACGCCGGTCGAAGGCCAGCAGTTAAAATGATAATGGCAAGTCAAATCATGGGGCCCCACCTGTCCAGAAGAATCGCTGTCAAATCACACAGCCCTCACGCTTGCAGCAGCCTACCCCTTGTCTTTTCGATCTCTGCCGAACCGACTAGGCGGAATCGCCCCGCCGCCACCAAGGCAGGAAAAGCCCCCCTCGACTTTTAAATAGTATGCAGTATACTAATTTTGTATCCATGGATTGCACCCGCGCATGGAGCAAAGAGTCTAGAAAACGGCGTACACATGTACGGAGTATACAGCACGCCTGTCGCTCAAGGCCGCACCGCACCTGCACGGTTGCCGTCGGTTCCGCACGCTGCTCTCCTAATGGAACGCTGGCCATATTGTGTTTGCACACACATGGGGACAACAATTGAGAATCGCACCATAGGCACACTCCCGCCCCGCAAGTCGGGTGACTTAATAGAAGAGGAGACGAGCGATGGTACTAGAGAAGTGTTGTACCACGTTGGTGCTCGGACGATCCCCGCAAGACACGGAAGACCAGCTCGCCCATGCATGTGACCAGACTCAAGCAGACACACTGGTTTGGCTATCGCTCACATATCATGCAGGTTGTGTTGTACATGGCTGTAGTTGTGGTGAGAAATCTAAAAAATGTTTCTTGTCATCTCGCAAAATTAGGTGTCACGTGGCTTCGGATCATCGCGAGGGTTAAACAAATGACAACCGAGTTGGGCTAGTCATTAAAGGGCACATGCACGAACAAAGGACTACTCGGCTGCCATCTAGGTCAAGCCGCTATGTTAATTAGGACATCTATCGACGGACCCCTTTTCACGAGTTTATTTTTAGTTTGAGCTTTGTTCGCCTAGTTTGCCCGCGGATTCATGTTGTCTCCTTTGGGCAGTGAGGTTATGATTTCTTGTCATGTGGCATTTTTTCGTGTTATATGTTATAATCCGCGCTTCAAATCAAAATGACGACAACTGCGCCCGAGCCACGCATGAAGACTTCTCGACGTCATTGACGAGGTCAAGCCGGTTCGTAGATAAAAGAAAACTAGTACTACTCCACTATATAGGCAGGAGCCTTTTGCGCTTGCTTGCTAGTGTTGCTCTTCACACCGCCTCGCCTCTCCGCATCTAAACACGACAGCGTGGATACTCTCTCTCTCTCTCTCTCTCTCTACTTTGTCACGCCTAATATGCGACCCTATCCAAAGGAACTCGACGGTCCCACCAAAGATAGACCCGATATTGAAACGCTTTTGCAAGGTGGATATCATTACATCAACATTACATAATAGATGGGGATACATACATAAGGCACGAATGCCTCAAGAATACATCAACATCATATACAGAGATCAACATCCCACTACGGATGAAACATAAATGTAAACTAAAAAATATCCACCTCGCTAGCCCAGTGCTGCCGACCGAACCTATCCCCGATCAAGAAGAAGCGTAAGAAGAACTCCAACACAAGCAAACATCGCCTCACGCCATGATCATCGCAAACCTGTACCTAAACTGGTGGTGTAGTAATCAGAGCCACGAGGACTCAGCAATCCCATTACCATGGGTATCAAGACTAGCAAAGCTTAAGTAGGAAAGGAAGGGTAAAGTGGTGAGGTTGCAGCAGCGGCTAAGCATATATGGTGGCTAACTTACGCAAATGAGAGCGAGAAGAGAAACAAAGGAACGGTCGTCAACTAGTAATGATCAAGAAGTGATCCTGAACTCCTACTTACGTCAAGCATAACCCAGAAACCGTGTTCTCCTCTCGATCAACCCCTAAAAGAGACACTCAAGGTTACGCACACGGTTGGTGTATTTTAGAAGAGTTTGCTTCAAGTTTACTACAACCGGATATTAACAAATCCCCATCTGCCACATAACCGCGGGCACGGCTTTCAAAAGTTTATACCCTGCAGGGGTGTCCCAACTTAGCCCATGATAAGCTCTTGCGATCAACGAAGGATATTCCTTCTCCCCGGGAAGACCCGACCAGTCTCGAATCCCGCCACAAGACATTTTGACAGAATAAAACAAGACCATCAAAGCCGCCGGATGTGCCGACAATCCCGATAGGAGTCGCACGCACTCGCGCTCGTGGCACACCAATAAGTCAAGCTACGAGTAAAACCAACCTCGAAGTTTCCCTGCAGCCCCCAAGAGTTGCTCGGTTCGACCAACACTTAAGGAGCACCGCCGGGGGCTAATAAAGATGACCCTTGGGCCCGGAAACCCAAGGGAAAAGGGCATAGGTGAGGCAAATGGTAAAACCAATGTTGGGCCTTGCCGGAGGAGTCTTATCCAAAGCGAACTGTCAAGGGGGTCCCATAAATCACCCGACCGTGTTAGGGACGCAAAATCCGGGAACATAATACCGATATGACGGAAACTAGGTGGCAAGAGGAACAAAACACTGCATAAGGCCGAGCCTTCCACCCTTTACCAAGTATATAGATGCATTAAGTAAATAAGATATATTGTGATATCCCAACAAGTAAACATGTTCCAACAAGGAACAACATCTCCATGTTCCAACAAGGAACAAACTTCATCTTCACCTGCAACTAACAACGCTATAAGAGGGGCTGAGCAAAGCGGTAACATAGCCAAACAACGGTTTGCTAGGAAGGGTGCAAAGGTTAGAGGCTGACATGGCAAATTGGGAGGCTTGAAGAGCAAATGCTAGGTAGCGCAGCAAAGTGATAGAACGAAGCAACTAGCATAGCAATGATAGTAATGAGATCCAGGGTAACGGTCATCTTGCCTGAAATCCCGCTAGGAAGAAGAACGAGTCCATGAAGAAGATGAAGCCACGAAGACGAACCAAGCGTAGACGAACGAATCCTCACGATCGCAACGAAACGGGAACTAACAAGAAGAAGCACACAACAAGGTAAACAAACCACACATAGACAAGACATGATGCACAACAAGCATGATGCATGACAAATCTAGATGAGGCTACTCATGACAAGAGATGATGCGAACAAGAGCAACACATCAAGGCAAGTTTAAATGAGGCCGGAAACAACATAGAACAATTCCGGTAAGTCCTCATATGCAAATTTCGAAATTGGTCCAGATTTGAATAAACCTTATGTTCAAGTTTTTAAACAGCAAGTTAAGATGCACCACAATGATCTACACGAAAATCTAGTCAAGTTACATATAAAGTTCATTAAATTCGGAGCTACGGCCTAGAAGATATGAGCAAAACAAGATAAGCATGGCATTGATGCAAAATGCATACAAACATCAAGCAAACACCTCAAAACAAGGATGCAACATGATAATATGAAACTACATGCAAAATCAAGCAAGTTCCATATAGAGCACACTCAAAACGGAGCAACGGTTCAACACATACACTCCAAACAATATGTATCACCAATCTGTCAAAAATAGCAACTAGGCATATTGCAAGCACCAAAACACTATGCTACAGCATCTCAACATGATAACAAAAGGCATGGGCATGATGTACAGGTAAAACATTACAAAACATGAACACTGAGCTATCTCCAGAAATCACTAGAACATGCTCAAAATGACATGGCAAGATTGCAAATACTAACAGTTCAGACTTATCAGGAAATAACAGGACATGGCAAACAAAGCATCAGGTTGCAATGTTTAGAGCTATCAAACAACATGTTACAGGAACTTATCATGGCAAACAAAGGCATGGCATGAATCTACTAAATGCATAGAACAAATGTCCCTTCTAGACCATAAGCCAAAAGGGATCAGAAAATACAGTTGCAAGCATGTGAATATAGCAAAAACATAAACAGATTCAGACTTAGTGCAAAACTGAGCATGGCATAAACATATAACAGTAGGCATGTTGGTGAGCTTGAACCACTCACCACAGAGCAATACATGGCATGGCAAGGCAACCAACAGTAAGAAGACATGGCATAGAAGCTATACATGGCAAGAACAACACCATAGCATACACGGATCAACTACAACAACCTTGGCAAAATTGAATAACATGTAAACAACCTGCCAGGAAACATTTTATAGCCAAAGTAGAGCTCGATTGACTCAAGCTATGGCACTACATAATTGCAAACAAGGGCATGGATGGATAGAGAATAACCATATATTCAAAACATCCTTACTGAAGTATCTCAAATAAGCATGGATCTCTCGGTAGCATCAAGTTTACATGGCATAAAAATATCAAGAAATAGGCTGAAATCAAGAACATCATGAAGCCTAGTTTGCATGCTTGTGCTAGTCACCACAGAGATCACAAAAATACATGGCATACACCCCTGTAAAGGTGGCATGGCATATTACAAAACACATGTAGGACTCAAGTTCATAGGGTGCACACATCAATCATGGCAAAAATGATAAAAGTGCATGTTCTGATAAGAATCTGAAACTAACATCACATAGCCCTCTTCTAACAGCATTTAGGGCATCAAGATGAGCTCAAATTAAAATGATGCAATGAGATGAAACGATGTACTCGTCGAGGCGAACAATTTAACATATTATACGCACAAAACGGAGCTACGGATGCAGAGATGTGATATGATGGAGATGCAACAAAAATATCGATGTAAAATGACTTAGAGGAAAATCGGGGAGAAGTCAACCTTCTCGACGGGCGGGATCGAGGCGGGCGCGCGTCGCGCAGCAGGCGCGCCGAGTCGGAGAGGAGGGGCGGAGGAGGCCGGGACGGCGCCGGTGGCCGGATCCGGCGCGGGAGGCGAGGCGGCGCGGGCGCGCGGGCGGCGAGGGGCCGGTGACCGGGCGGACGCGGGAGGCCGGCGCGCCGCGCGGCGGCGCCGAGGCGGCGGGGCACGGCGGCGCGAGGCGCAGCTGGGGGAGGCGGCGGCGCGCGAGGCGCCGGGTGAGGAGCGGGGGCGCGACGAGCGGCGGCACGGCGGCGGGGCGGCGCCGGGTTCGGGCTGGCGGCAGGCCGCGGCGGCGGTGGGAGGAGAGAGAGGAGGCGCGCTGAGGTGGCGTGACTGCCTGGCCGGAGCGCCGGTGGGTGAGGTAGCACCGGGCGGTTGGTCGGAGGACGTGGCGGGAGGTCGGACATGTCCGCGGAGAGGGGTTTCGCCCGCGCATGAGGAGGAGGGAGCTAGGTTTGACCGCAGAATTTCGGGAAGGCACATATATATATAGGTAGAGGGAGCTAGGAGTGTCCAAATGAGGAGCGGTTTTGGCCACGTGATCGTGATCGAATGACCGAGAGCATGGATGGGAGTTAGATGGGTTTTGGGCCACTTTGAAAGGGGTGTTGGGCTGCAACAAAGAGGCTTTTTGGTTACCCTGCTAACTGTTGAGTACCAAACGACCTCCAAATGGCACGAACTTGACAGCGGTTCACTGGTGCTATACCAAGGTCGCTGGCAAACCTCGTCCATTCCGAGAACGCTTAATACCCACACACTAAAAGAGGTAAAGGGGGCGCCGGAGACATAGGAGTGCCGGATTGCAAAACGGACAACGGGGAAAATGTTCGGATGCATGAGACGAACACGTATGCAAAATGAAATACACATGATGACATGATATGAAATCCAGATGATGACATGGCAAAGTGCAACACGCAAGCACATGACATGGCAAAGACGCATTTAATAACTCGCGTACACCGGGCGATCGAATCCGGGGCGTTACAACACTCCTCCACTAACAAGAGATCTCATCCTGAGATCTTAGGACCGAGACGGAAGTGAAAAAGGGATTAGGTGAAACAATAAATGCAAGAGAGAAGAGGCAAAGAATCGAGAGCACTCGAGAAGAAGAGAGGAACGACGAGATTGACGAGGATCGAAAAATCAGCTCACTCGCTCTAACCAGTAATCAAGATAGACTCAAAGCACTGCTGAGCAAGGACAAAATAGAACACGAACTTCAGAGGATGGAATGATACTTGATGAACTCTTGAAGAAAGAATTAAATCATGAAGAACCACCATGAAGAACTCCGGCGACAAAAGGATGATGAGATAGAAATGAAGGATGAAAGAATAAGATGAGCCTTGCGATGATTCCGATGGAGGTTCCGACGAAATGGCCGAGGAAACTGAACTCCGGATAAGAAAAGATGAAAACACTTGGAACTAGAATTTATTCCTCAAGAACAAACTCCGAAGGAAAGGATTAATCAGCTTGGATGGAATAAGAATAAGATTTATTGCATGCTTATCCTTCATCAAATTAAATTGATGACCAACAATGGATTTCGCATCTTACTTATTCTTCTTGAAAAAGAAATGAGAAGTGACATAACGCAAACTTGAGAAGGACTTCATGAATCACCGGTAGGTTGAAAAGAACGAATGAATTAATATGATAATCGAGGAAAAAGAATCTTGAAAGAACCACCATAAGAATTCGGAAATGACTGATGAAAGAGAATGAATCACCGGGAAGAATTAGAAGAACCAATATGCTAGAGGGGATTTAGATTCAAAAGAACAAAGAGATCATGAGCTGATTAAAGAACACTTGAACCAAGCACCGGAAGAATATTGAGATGAACGAAGGGGCACGGATATAGAATAATTGGAGAACGACTTTGAAAACTTAGAACGAAGAAATCTTCCGAAAAGTGACCTCCAGATGATCGAGAGGGAAAGCAACACCTGAAATACTCCGGATTGATGAAAAGAATTGCACGACTAGAAACAATTAGATAGGATAACATCGAGCTAGCACCATGAATCTCCGGGAGAATGGACAAGATTTAGAAGGAACTCTTCTTCGCTCTTCGAATGACGACGAGAAAACAACACCAAAATAACTGAGTTACTCCGGTAGAATGAAAAGCAAAGAGGTTGAGTCAACAATGAAAAGAATTTGAAAGAGATCTTGGATAGGGCATGTGACTGATGGAATCCATTCTTACGTCACAACTTGAAAATAATTGAGAATAACTCCGGGGGAATTAGAAAAGTCAGGTAAGATCCTGGGAAAAGACCTGTGGGTTAGGGCCCACTGAAGAGATAACACCGTTGGAAAGGATTGTTGAACAGATAGATGATGCACCGGAACAATTGAAATATTTAAATGAGGTGACAGCCTCGGATTAATTGGAGCACAGACGAATCTCCTGAGATGTGTTGAACACTCCGGAAGGATAAACTGGCGAGAGGTGAACGAGCAGGGAAAACACTTGAGCCGAGGGAAAGAATATCATCACTACCAAAATTAGAATTGAATCCACCGGATAAGAAAAAGGGATGATGAATGACACACGAGATGAGAATTCACCGGTTGAAATAATTGAGGGAAGACTCCACACGAATGAAATTGATGCTCGAAAGAGACTCAAGCTCCAGGAAGAAGAGGGTGGGAGGGTGAGAAAACAAAGGCAACTTGGAAGGGGAAACCGACGAATATCTCAAAGAGACAACACCGGTTGAAATCATTGAGGAGAGAGAGCAAAGACTCCGCACGAGTAGGATGGATACTCGAATACGCACTCCGGTTCCGAGATGAAAAGGGATGGAGGGTGATAAGAAACAACTCGAGGATGAGAAACAACTTCGTTGAGAGCGAACTAAGGATTGAACTTGCAAAGATGAAGAGGCTCGAGTCTGACTTGACGAGAAAAGCACCGGATGAAAAGAGCTGAGGACCAACGGTCGGAAAACCAACTGCGTGAACCTAAAGAAAAATTTGAAGGGGAAGAGAAGTAATTCAAAACACCTACGTCACGATTCCTCACCAGAGGGACGAAGGGGCTGAGGAGTAAAAGAAATCCTACTCTCCGATATCACTAGACTCCGAAAATAGTTTTCTTCTAGACTCAACAACGGCCAAACTACACGATCAATCAAGGGGCCTTAGGGTCGGTCGAGGCTCGATACTAACTTGTCACGCCTAATATGCGACCCTATCCAAAGGAACTCGACGGTCCCACCAAGGATAGACCCGATATTGAAACGCTTTTGCAAGGTGGATATCATTACATCAACATTACATAATAGATGGGGATATATACATAAGGCACAAATGCCACAAGAATACATCAACATCATATACAGAGATCAACATCCCACTACGGATGAAACATAAATGTAAACTCAAACAATATCCACCTCGCTAGCCCAGCTGCCGACCGAACCTATCCCCGATCAAGAAGAAGCGTAAGAAGAACTCCAACACAAGCAAACATCGCCTCACGCCATGATCATCGCAAACCTGTACCGCAACTGGTGGTGTAGTAATCAGGAGCCATGAGGACTCAGAATCCCATTACCATGGGTATCAAGACTAGCAAAGCTTAAGTAGGAAAGGAAGGGGTAAAGTGGTGAGGTTGCAAAGAGCTAAGCATATATGGTGGCTAACTTACGCAAATGAGAGCGAGAAGAGAAACAAAGGAACGGTCGTCAACTAGTAATGATCAAGAAGTGATCCTGAACTCCTACTTACGCCAACATAACCAAGAAACCGTGTTCTCCTCTCGATCAACCCCAAAAGAGACATTCACGGTTACGCACACGGTTGGTGTATTTTAGAAGAGTTTGTTTCAAGTTTACTACAACCGGATATTAACAAATTCCCATCTGCCACATAACCGCGGGCACGGCTCGAAAGTTAATACCCTGCAGGGTGTCCCAACTTAGCCCATGATAAGCTCGCGATCAACGAAGGATATTCTTCTCCCGGAAGACCCGATCAGTCTCGAATCCTGCTACAAGACATTTCGACAAAGAATAAAACAAGACCAGCAAAGCCACCAGACAGCCGACAATCCCGATAGGAGTCGCACGTATCTCGCTCGTGGCACACCGGATAAGACAAGCTACGAGTAAAACCAACCTCGAAGTTTCCCATGCAGGGCCCCAGGAAGCCTGGTTCGACCAACACTTAAGGAGCACCGCCCGGGGCTAATAAAGATGACCCTTGGGCTCCTAAACCCAAGGGAAAAGGGCATAGGTGAGGCAAATGGTAAAACCAATGTTGGGCCTTGCTGAGGAGTCTTATTCAAAGCGAATCGTCAAGGGGTCCCATAAATCACCCGACCGTTAGGGACGCAAAACCGGGAACATAATACCGATATGACGGAAACTAGGCGGCAAGAGGAACAAAACACTGCATAAGGCCGAGCCTTCCACCCTTTACCAAGTATATAGATGCATTAAGTAAATAAGATATATTGTGATATCCCAACAAGTAAACATGTTCCAACAAGGAACAACATCTCCATGTTCCAACAAGGAACAAACTTCATCTTCACCTGCAACTAACAACGCTATAAGAGGGGCTGAGCAAAGCGGTAACATAGCCAAACAACGATTTGCTAGGAAGGGTGCAAAGGTTAGAGGCTGACATGGCAAATTGGGAGGCTTGAAGAGCAAATGCTAAGCGATAGAACGAAGCAACTAGCATAGCAATGATAGTAATGAGATCCAGGGTAACGGTCATCTTGCCTGAAATCCCGCTAGGAAGAAGAACGAGTCCATGAAGAAGATGAAGCCACGAAGACGAACCAAGCGTAGACGAACGAATCCTCATGATCGCAACGAAACGGGAACTAACAAGAAGAAGCACACAACAAGGTAAACACACCACACATAGACAAGACATGATGCACAACAAGCATGATGCATGACAAATCTAGATGAGGCTACTCATGGCAAGAGATGATGCGAACAAGAGCAGCACATCAAGGCAAGTTTAAATGAGGCCGGAAACAACATAGAACAATTCCGGTAAGTCCTCATATGCAAATTTCGAAATTGGTCCAGATCTGAATAAACCATATGTTCAAGTTTTTAAACAGCAAGTTAAGATGCACCACAATGATCTACACGAAAATCTAGTCAAGTTACATATAAAGTTCATTAAATTCGGAGCTACGGCCTAGAAGATATGAGCAAAACAAGATAAGCATGGCATTGATGCAAAATGCATACAAACATCAAGCAAACACCTCAAAACAAGGATGCAACATGATAATATGAAACTACATGCAAAATCAAGCAAGTTCCATATAGAGCACACTCAAAACGGAGCAACGGTTCAACACATACACTCCAAACAATATATATCACCAATCTGTCAAAAACAGCAAGTAGGCATATTGCAAGAACCAAAACACTATGCTACAGCATCTCAACATGATAACAAAAGGCATGGGCATGATGTACAGGTAAAGCATTACAAAACATGAACACTGAGCTATCTCCAGAAATCACTAGAACATGCTCAAAATGACATGGCAAGATTGCAAATACTAACAGCCTGACTTATCAGAAATAACAGACATGGCGTAAATAACATCAAAGTTGCAATGTTTAGAGCTATCAAACAACATGTTACAGGAACTTATCATGGCAAACAAAGGCATGGCATGAATCTACTAAATGCATAGAACAAATGTCCTTACTGACCATAAGCCAAAAGGATCAGAAAATATGATGGCAAGCATGTGAATATAGCCAAACATAAACAGATTCAGATTGTGCAAAACTGAGCATGGCATAAACATATAACAGTAGGCATGTTGGTGAGCTTGAACCACTCACCACAGAGCAATACATGGCATGGCAAGGCAACCAACAGTAAGAATACATGGCATAGAAGCTATACATGGCAAGAACAACATCATAGCATACACGGATCAACTACAACAACCTTGGCAAAATTGAATAACATGTAAACAACCTGCCAGGAAACATTTTATAGCAAAAGTAGAGCTCGATTGACTCAAGCTATGGCACTCCATAATTGCAAACAAGGGCATGGATGGATAGAGAATAACCATATGTTCAAAACATCCTGACTGAAGTATCTCAAAATAAGCATGGATCTCTCGGTAGCATCAAGTTTACATGGCATAAAAATATCAAGAATAGGGCTGAAATCAGAACATCATGAAGCCTAGTTTGCATGCTTGTGCTAGTCACCAAAGAGATCACAAAAATACATGGCATACACCCTTGTAAAGATGGCATGGCATATTACAAAACACATGTAGGACTCAAGTTCATAGGGTGCACACATCAATCATGGCAAAAATGACAAAAGTGCATGTTCTGATAAGAATCTGAAACTAACATCACATAGCCCTCTTCTAACAACATTTAGGGCATCAAGATGAGCTCAAATGAAAATGTTGCAATGAGATGAAATGTTGAACTCGTCGAGGCGAACAATTTGACATACTATACGCACAAAACGGAGCTACGGATGCAGAGATGTGATGCGATGAAGATGCAACAAAATATCGGATCCGGCGCCTCGCCCGGATCTCGACTGGGCGACGCGGAGACAGCCGGGCGAAGCTCGACGGAGGGGGGCTCGGTCGCGCGGTTCATGCGAGGCGGCCGCGGATTTCGGGGACGCTGCCGGAGGGCGCGCGGCGGCGGATCCACGGAGACCGAGTAGGGGCGGACGCCGCGGGGTGGGGCGCGCTGAGGCAGAGGCGCACGGCAGGGCGGCGGCCGAGAGGCGGCGAAGGGAGCGGAGGTGCGGGCCGACGGGCGGAGGCGCGAAGGCGTGCGCACGGGCTGGCGCCGGCGAGGGCAGCCGCTGGTGGGCGGCGCCACGGGCGCTGCTGCCAGCTGCGGGGATGGCCAGCTGCGCTGCATGGCGCGCGGCCACGCGGCGAACGCGGTTGGCTGCGGCGGCGGCGAAAGGACGTGTCCGGCGAGGAGCGGACGCGTCGGGTGGCGGCGGAGGGCGATTTTAGGGTTTCGGGGATTTCATCCGCGAAAATGAAGGGGAGGACCTATTTATAGGTAGA